>ML273840.1:104020-124981 GCA_005239495.1 Nicotiana undulata | reverse complement strand
TGTTTCTTCTAGTTGAACTGTAGCCTTCGCACAATACTTCTGCTTGCAAAATATCCTGAGAACTTTTGCTTTTCAGAACTTGATTCACTTTTGTCTTTGTGCGTCTCTCCTTTCAGCAGTAATACATTGAGTATGTATAGAGTCAGTTGTTGAGTACATGGTTCAGTTCTGATCCAACTCTACCTGGGTATACGAGTTCGACTATGACTCAACTTTCTTCTCTATTTCTGTCCTTGCTGAAATCAACTTCAATCTTCTTTATCAGTTTGCAACCTTTTCCTTTTAGTAGACATCCTTTTAGCTCTTTGATACTCAGCAATCACTGATATCTTCTATGCATGAACAATTCTTGTGCCAATAGTTCCGTTCATATGTGTGTGCTCTGATGGACCTGGTTCAACTTGTCAATCTTCAAAACCCATTCAGTGACATGGGCCAACAGCATAGTAGGGAGACAACCAGTCCATACCCAATATAACATCAAAGTCTACCATACTGAGTAATAATAAATCAGCCCTGGTCTCAAAACCGCTGATAACAATCAAACACGGACGATATACGCGGTCCACAATAAGAGAATCTCCCATCGGAGTAGAAACATAAATGGGGGAACTCAAATAATTCCGAGATATCCCCAGATATGAAGCAAAATAAGAAGACACATACGAATATATAGAGCCTGAGTCAAATAATACCGATGTATCCCTATGAAAAATGGGAACAACACCTGTAATGACTGAACCTGAAGCAATGGCCTCAGATCGGGCTGGAAGAGCATAGTACCTAGCCTGGCCTCCCCCTCTAGGGCAACCTCGACCTCCCCGACCTCTACCTCGAGCTGCCTGAGATGGTGGGGTAGCAGCTATGGCTGGAAAAATAGCTGGAGGACCTGGTGGAAGGCGTGGAACCTGATAAGTCTGAGGTGGTGCACAAGTCCAAGCTCTAGGGCAATCTCTGCTCACATGACGAGGGTCACCACACTCGAAACAACCCCTCGGAGGACGTGGAGGCCTATGCTGACTTTGAACTGGCATGCTGGACTGGCCGGTGATAGCACCTTGAGTAGGAGGCACCTGAGATACTGGTGGTGCATAATAAGTCTCATGAGGTCTAGAAGGAGATAGAATACCACTGGCTGCTGGAAGAGCTCAATGAACGGGGCGACTCACAAAACCCCTATCATAGCGTGCTGCTGGTGCACGGGCTCCTGAAAAATGACCAGTCTCTCGATACCTCTTGGCCTCTCTCTCCTCCCTGTCCCGTACTAACATAGTCTCATTCCTCCGGGCAATACTCACGGCCTGCTGGTAAGTAATATCAGTCTCCAGCTCCCTGGCTATGCTGGTTCGAATACTGGGTTGGAGTCCCTCAATAAAGCGTCGAACCCTCTCTCTGACAGTGGCAACCAAAGTTGGTGCATGACGAGCCAAATCGCTATAGCGGACTGCATACTCTGACACGGTCATAGTACCCTAGCGTAGGTGCTCAAACTCTGCACGCCAGGCATCCATGAGGCTCTGAGGGACAAACTCAAGTAGGAACATCTCTGAGAACTGAGCCCAAGTAAGTGAAGCTGCCTCGTCCGGACTACTAATCCCAAAAGCACGCCATCACTGATAAGTTGCTCCCCTCAGCTGGAAAGCAGTGAAAGAAACCCCACTCGTCTCCACAATACCCATAGTGCGGAGAATGCGATGACATCCCTCAAGAAAACCCAAGGCGTCATCCGAAGCTAGTCCGCTAAACTCAGGTTGGTGGTACTTCTTGTACCTCTCAAGTCGGAGTTGCTCTGCCTCAGGAACAACTATCCTAGTCTCATGCTGAGGTGGAGTTGCTGGGGGCATAGGAATATAGTCTTAAACCTGCCCAATATGAACCCTCTACTCATGAGTACGGGCTACGGGAGTTTGTGTCCCTCCCCGGGCCTGGGATGTAGCTGGGGCTATAGGAAGTGATCCCGCCTGAGACAGAGTATTGAAGGCACTCAAAATCTGAGCCAATGTCTCCTGGAGGGCTGGAGTAATAGTAGTAACCTCATGTGCCCCTCCAACTGTGGCTGCTAGGGGATCCTCTACCTCTGCTCTCGTCGATGCTTGGGCTGCACCGCGTGCTCGTCCTCTGCCCCGGCCCTTGCCTCTGATGACTCTTGCTGGGGGATCGGGTGCCTGATCATCAGTATGTCCGGTACGAGTACGAACCATCTATAAGCAAGAATAGAATAGAGTTTAAGAATTCTGATGATAGTAACTAGCACGATAAGGAGTTCCAAAGAATATGATTGTTCTTAACAGTTACATAGCCTCTCGAAGATAGATACGAACGTCTCCACATCGATCCGCGAGACTCTAATAAACCGACTTGTGACTTGTGACTCTTATGAACCTAGACGCTCTGATACCAAATTGTCACGACCTGATTTACCCTCCGAACGGTCTCGTGATGGCACCTAGTCTCTACAACTAGGTAAGCCTACAATGTTTGCAAAAAAATAAGACAAAGCAATAATAGAACGGTAAGGAAGAAGCAATACTATAAAACTTAGTTGCTCAGCACGTAGAGCTTTTACTTTCCCAAAACCCAGAATATCACAAATCACAAACTCTGTACTACTGTAGCTCTAAACAAAGGAATAAGGAAAAATGGATCTATATATGTCTCCTAAATCTATACTGGAGTGGAAGGGGACACATGAGATCTTGCGGACACGGCAGAAATACCTCGTGGTCTCCTAAGCAGCTGCTATGATGCGCCTAACCACGGTACTGTGTGCTGGTACCTGGATCTGCACATGAGGAAAACATGTGCAGAAAAGGGCGTGAGTACTCCACATTCGGTACTCAGTAAGTGCCAAGCCTAACCCCAGTCAAGTAGTGACGAGGTTAGGTTAAGGCTCTACTGAGTTTTAAAAACAAGTCAGCTATAAGTCTAAACAGTGAAATATAAATAAGCAATGATAGCAGGATTTAAAAGGAGAACTGAAAGAAATAATAAAGAAGAGACCTCGGCTCAGCACATCATATATCTCGACAACAAATATGCAATGATGTACAAGGGGAAAGCTCCCGTATCTCGGTCCGTAGTCCCAATTTAAATATGCTATGCAGTACAGGGGAAAAGATCTCGGATCTCAGTCCGTAGTCCCAATTTAAATATGCTATGCAGTACAGGGGAAAGCTCCCGGATCTCAGTCCGTAGTCCCAATTCAAATATGCTATGCAGTACAGGGGAAAGCTCCCGGATCTCAGTCCGTAGTCCCAATTTAAATATGTTACGCAGTACATGGGGAAAACTCCCAGATCTCGGTCCGTAGTCCCAATTTAAATATGCAATGCAGAAGTCTATCGGATACGGTTTAATTGAATAGTTCCAGAAATTAACAGGCAAGAATAAGGTAAACTACTTAAGCATGGTGCAATTAGCAGCAAATAAGAGGAATTCAAGTAAGGACAGGTAGGCATGCTTATTCTTACGCTAACTACTCAGTTATGACATAAGTAGTAATATAGGAATGAAAATGAGTTATGTCATGGAAGGAAAAGTGGAACTTTAGCAACAATGACCCGTGTACGCACTCATCACCTCATGTACATGGCGTCCACATAACAAAATCAGTATGAAAATACCTAAGGGAAGTCCCCAACACAGAGTTAGGCAAGCCACTTACCTTGACTGCGTTAATCAACTCAATATCACGCTCTTGCCACGAGTATCTAACTCCGGGTGGCCCAAATCTATTCAATTCGATTGCATAATGTAAATATCACTTCAAGGAAATAAAATAGCTAATTAATTCGAAGCTAATACGCGAAATTAGGAAATTCGCCCAAAAAGTCCCCCGGGCCCACGTCTCAGAATCAGGTAAAAATTATATTTTTCGGACACCCATTCACACATGAGTCTAATCATATAAGAATCTCTCAAATCGGAGGTCAAAACCCCAATCAAAACCCAATAATTTGGTCTATGAAGTTCATCCACGTTTTCGCAAATTTGAATTTTAAGGACTAGATTTAAGTTAGGAATCATGGAAATTGATCCAAGTAGGTTAGAAATCACTTACCCAAGTTACCCAGGTGCAAAAGTCTCCAAAAATCGCCCCTCCCGAGCTCTTAAATTCAAAATGGTGAAAATCACATAAATCCTCGGAATTTTGTATAAACAGCCCAGGTATACCGCACCTACGACTCTTGGACCGCACCTGCGGAAAAAACATCGCAGGTGCGGGAACTCCTTTAACAGGACTAGGGCCGCACCTGCGGTACCGCACCTGCGGAACCCAGACCGCACCTGCGACCACTGGCAGCCCCTGCCTAAATTCCGCACCTGCGGTTCCCCATCCGCAGGTGTGGAACACCAGAACCAACAATGGTTCACCCGTTGGGCACCCGAAACACCCCCGAGACCTCAACCAAACTTACCAATCAGTCCTAATACTTCATTCAAACTTATTAGACCTTTCAAAACACATCCCATAACATCAAAATCATCAAATATGCGTAGATTCAAGCCTAAGAACTTGTGAAATTTCTAGAATTCACATCCGATGCCGAAACACGTCTAAATGCATTCGAATGGCCTCAAATTTTGCACACATGTCATAAATGACATTACGGACCTGATGTCACTTTCGGAATTCCATTCCGAGTCCGATATCAAAATCTCACCTATCGGCCAAAATCGCCAAAAATCCAACTTTAGCTAATTCAAGCCTAAATCTACAACCGACCTCGAAAACACATTCCGAACACGCTCCTAACCCCAAAATCACCCAACGGAGCTAAAGGATTCGACGAAATTTCATTCCGGATCCGTCTTCACACAGTTCTAGCTTCGGCCTGATTTCAAAAGCAAAAATCCACATTTAAGGACTAAGTGTCCAAAATCACTCCGAATTTCACCACTCAACGCTCTGACAAGTTCCAATAGCATAAATAGACATGGGAGAAGCATTTATTAGGGGATCGGAGCACTAACTCTCAAAACGACCAACCGGGTCTTTACATCAATATTTCTGCCTTTAAGCATATTTTATCAGTTTTTGGGAACACACTTAAACGCTTTTGAACTTAAACGAAAGCTAAAAGGCGCTAATAAGTAGTCAAATTCTCCATTTATCAACTCCCCCAACATAAGTTTTTTCTTTTCCTCAAGCAAATAAAGTAATTCCCACCTCCACTAGTTAAGATCTATTCCAACTAATCAAAGGCGAATCAATCACACATGAATTAGGACCAACAATTACCCACACCACTTATGAATTATCAAGAAGGCAACAAGTTAAATATTTAAGCACAAATAGTTCTAATGTGACACTTGAGCATCAAGAGTTGACTTTATTCATCAATGAAGCTTGCTCTTTCATGTAGGTCATTGTGGATCCCAAACTCCTTCTCATCTACTCTCTGTTTACCTACCTCACTTAAGAATTAGCACTCAATCCAAAGATTTGTGAAAGGTTCGCTCATCTCTCTCCAAAGAATGTCGCAAGTACGGCTTTAAGTACCACAGGCATTCCCCTCATGTAAATCACCACTAATGTATGCTTACTCCGTTTGAAATCACATAGGGCTTTTTCAGAATGCAATTAAGGCTTTTGGACTAAGGTTGGATATGTTATGATAGAATGGGTTCATCTTTTCTTAAGCACTCCATTGTTTTTCTCGGCTCATGCTTTGCCAAATCTTTGAGGCATTTTCTATTCCTTAGGAGAACTAGTGAGACTTAACACCACTATGTCTTGGTCATGATATTCATTTTCTTTTCTTTTTTTATTTCTCCATGCTTTGCACCATTACGTTTCTTTGAATCCCTTCAACTCTTCAACTTATTCACTTTCTTTTTGCATTTTTTTCTTTTTGTTCTTTCTTTTTCTTGCCTTTCTTTCTATTCATTTCTTTTCTCTTTTGCCTTGATACCTTTTTCAAACTCCCCCTCTCTCCCCCAAACTTATATTTTTAGCAAGTTGTTTCACAAGAGTGTTAAGGAAAGATCAGGTGCTAAGAGAGGGTCACGATAAAACGGGTAAAGGCTTATAACATGGTTATCAAATGCGAAAGGTTTTAGGATCAGATGGGTTTACTAGGGATAACAACATTGGTGGACAATGGAAAATTTCAAGCGGGTCAAGGAGATACTACAATCACTTCTCAAGCCAAGCAAAACTTAACATTTTGCCTAAAAACACATTCGGGGACTATCACACATGTACTTGGACTTGCAATAATAACATCTCACCTCTCACGCAGGTGGATTGTTAAAGAGGATATAGTCGAGGGCCCTCAACGACCATATTCAATATTGAAAATCACTATGGTTTGACCCAACCACTGGATGATTGCCTAAGTCAACACAAGAGTCAAAAGGTCACTAACTAGAGATATTTCTTTCCACAACACTTGTTTTTAACCATAAACACGTAGTTAAGTGTGTTGGCACCAAGTGAAGCAAGTTTGACTCTTCGAGCATGACTCAATTAGGTCTTTTTATTCATTATTACTACTATTATTACCTAACTACCAAAAATAGACTCAATCCCTTAAGAGGGTTGTCACGCCATCCATCATTGGGAAGAGTCACCCCGTTCACACAAAAAACCACCTTTGGAAAGAACCGTGACATTAAGAAATTCAAAGGCTTATTATCCACTAAAACATAAAAAGAAGCTACTAATTCAAAAAGAAGACAAACATAAAGATAAAGAAGCTTAAAGCAAAAAGCTATTAAAAGCTAAATGAATATACATAATGAGGGATAAGAGAGAATATATACATAATGATAAAGAAGAAGAAAATAGTAATAAGTTAATTACATGCCAAATGTGTCATAATTATCAAAATACAGAATCAAAATCATCAAAATGTAAAAGAAACTACACCCCCTCCCCCCAAACAAAAATAAGTATTGTCCCCAATGCTTAACAAAATAAGAGTAAAAGAAGGGTGAGAGTGAATAAAACTCCCTATGGCTCAGTGGCCATCTCCGTTTCCCCAGCAGTGGCACTGACCTCAGTCTCTAGTTGGATCTCATCATCCTCAAGTCCGGGAGTGGCTGGGTTGGTGAACATCTGACGGACTGCCTCGGCAGTGTCAGCAGCAAGGTCTGGCTCCTCATACTGGCTAGTTTCTACCGTAGGTTCTATCGGATCTGGGCGTGGGTGGTACGGGTCTATCAGCATGTCAAATGGAATGTCTCCAGCTACTGCAAGCATGGTGGCCTGTCGTTGGAGCTTATCCACTGACTTCTTTGATGACTGTGACTTCCGCATCTTCTTCACTTCCTTAGCACATTCTTCAATTATTGATCCATGTTGTACCAGAGTGGCCATGATAGTGTTCTAGTGTCCAGGATCTTCTTCAAAGTTTCTTCGACTGTGGGAGGAATCTGAGGTGCCGGCATAGATGACTGTGCTGCAACATGACAGGATATGTCAGACAGCTTTGCAGTAGCTGTCTACATCCAGTTGTTGAGGCTCGCCAAATTTTAGGAGCCTGGAAGCGCTGATAGTGGAGCAGAAGGCATAGGCACCGTCTTCAAAGACGAGGAAGGAGGCACTGAGGCTGAAGGTGGAGGCACTACAGCTTCACTGGCAGAAGGCTCTATTGAAGTGGAGGGAATATTTGCTGACTCTACAGCTACCACCGAAGGCTCATCATACTGGCATATGGTAGTATTCAGCTGAACCTTTATTTTTGGGTTCTTCGGATCAATCAGAGAATCCAAGAGAAATGCTTCTTTGCCCAAACTTTCGTGTCAAATCCCTAGGCTCTACCTGTGCATCTGTAAGGTTCTCAGTGGGGGTGTTGGGATACGGGTAGGAAGTATAAGCCTGCTTGGCGACCACTGACATGTTGGCCGACATCACGGCACCCACATTGATCGGGTACCCGACCATTATAGAGGAGACTAAAACAACTCGTGGAATAGGTAAGTTTGTCTCGTTCTGGCACGGATCTAGTCTTCTGCATACGAAGGTCTTCCATCCCTTTGCCTCAAAATTTAGGGTGGTCCGCTGAATAGGAACCCCTCAGTGATCCATGGTGGTGGTGGCCCCGGGCTGAAATAAACTCATCTAGCCATGGGCGAGTTGCATCACCCATCACCAGCTTCTCCAAGTATTGTACCGGCTCACGTCTTCAAACCCCAAGTAGGAGTTCAGTGTGTGTTGGTCGAACCGCACCTTCAGATTTATCACATTTGTAACTTTTGTCCCTTTCTTAATATGTGCCACATTGGCATTAAACTTCCGGACCAAATATTCCTTGGCATCCACAACTAACTGGGTGAACCACATCCATCCCTTTCTCTCTCAAACTGTCTTAACACGACTGGATTATACTTGTCAAGATCTTGAAGTAGGAACTTTCGCTCGAGAGTGATCGATCTCATAGACCACTACCCACGGAAGATGGTGAAGGCAGCTAGACTCACAAAATGGTCCTCCCATACCTCTTTCTTCTTCGACCTCTCAAGGCCGGTAGATGTAGTATTACCCCCTCGGCCATCGTCTGGAATATCATCAACAGCAGCTACTGGTGCCTCAGGGACAGGTGTAGTAGAGGGCTCTAAAGCCTGGCATGCACTCTCCAAACCTCGGAAGTGTTATGTGAGGAGGAAGGCTCGTCTCGGAGTTGATACCTTATGTCACGCCGCAACCTCGGAGAGCCTGACCGACACTCAACCGAGTGGACCTAGTCGAGCAAGCCTATTAGGCACTTTCTACCCGACCTGTTTATGATCAAGATGATGCATGTTTTCATTAATTACTAAATAATATCATGTTGTTACATCATTGCTAAGTTTCAAAATACATACATTCTTATGATTGAGTGGAAAAAGGGTCCAAAACACAACATAATCTGTTTGACCCTTCTCTAGAACCAATATACAACCCACATAGTGTCTACGGAGCCTCTAAAGATACAAAAGAGTGTAAATATAGTGCCAGCGACAAGGCCCCGGCTATACCTCAAAAGTGACTACAATATAATAAAAGATACAATACACGACTCCAGAATGAAGTGGGGCTCACCGAGTTCGCTGAGAAGAGGATGCACTACTATCTATGATCAACATTGTCTGCTATGGAACCACTTGCATCCATTTAAAGATGCAGCGCCCCTGGCAAAAGGGACGTTAGTACCATCGGATAGTACTAGTATTAAAACTAAAAACCATTCCAATAGAATGAATAATAATACAAGGGAAACAGTCAAGAAAGCAATATGAGTTGTAAACAACACTAAAACATGAAGTTAAGGATCACATATATTTTTAAGTCAATTTCCACGTTATTAGGTTGGGTGGTTTTGTAGTGCCAATATGCCACAATCCACAATACCACCGTGTTCTTACACGGAGTCCCATCTCGGCTTGATTGGCTAAGCCATCTCATTTGAGTCATCAACCATATTCATAATTCATCCACAATACCACCGTGTTCTTAGACGGAGTCCGATCTCAGCCCGATCGGCTAAGCCATCTCATTTGAGACATCAACCATCTTCACAATTTCATCCACAATACCATTGTATTCTTACACGGAGTCCGATCTCGGCCCGATCTCCTAGGTCATCTCATTTGATACATCAACCATATTCAATTAGTCATCTCACTTCATATTTCTTTCCTTTCTTTCCAGTCCATTTTCATGAGTGGCCCCAATTATAAAGTTATTCTTGGCACTTGGCCGTATTTCATGATCCAAGTTCTTTTACACATTCCAACATTTTTATCATCATCACTAGCGACACGGTTTTTCATTCAAGACTTTTCATTTCACATGTGAAAAATTTAGAATCTAAGGCACATAGAGGCTTTTCACACAATTTGGCATAACAGTCTTTAATCGAATTTGACTTGAAGTCTAGGAATTTTTAGCACATATTATAGGTTTTGAACATTTCCTCAGATGACGAGATAACATGATGAAAGCATGGGAATACATATTACACATATATTTTCAAATCAAGCATATTCGGGATAGAAATTTCTACGACGTTCAATTTGGGACTTACATCGATTGCATGAATACCATGGGATTCAATTCTAAGATGAGGGGGTTTATCCAACATACCTCAATTGATCTTCTTAAAACTCTAAGATGTTCCGGAATATTAGCAACTTTAATCTATTTTAGCAATATAGCAAAATTGAACCAAAATTAGGAAAACGGTCATGATTCTAGCTCACTTGAGCATTTTATCAAACACTATGTGTGTATTAAGGTTTCATGCCCCTTTTTATGAAAGACTTCACCTTCCCCCGCCCCATTCTTTTCTATCTTTAACTCACAACCTCCCCACATACCTTAAGAATACATCCATGCAAGGTAAGCACTCTCATCCCCATGAACTACCTTACTAATTCCCCATTCTAGTTACATTTCGAAACTAAGAGTTTGGGTGATAGAATCTTACCTCTTAGGAAGAATACTTAGGGTGCTTCTCTTGATAATATTCAAGGTTTTAAGATAGAATTGAAAAGTAATTTGATAAATATAACTTTCTCCCTCTAGGACTCTCTCTCTCTCACTCTAAAGATATCAGAAATAAGCTCAAAATGGCCCCTTAAATCTATTTTAACGAAGTAGGTTCGGGTTTTAAAAACCCAAAAAAGAAGCTCCGGAACAGGTTCTGTGGTCGCATATGCGACAACATAGTGCTTCTGTGGTCCGCAAAGTGACCGCGAAAAATGGCCCTGCGAACTGGGCTGGCCTGCTTTACTCTGCAGTCATTATGCAGCTCGCAGACCTGTTTTGCGGTCACATAATGCGCCACAGAACCCCCCTCCGCAAAAGTCCAAGGATGGTTATGCGACCAAATTGCGGCCCGCAAAACGCTTATGCGGTCACATAATTGGCCGCGAATTTGACCTCAAAATTTGCCAAAAGGCTACTTCACTTTGCATCCATTCTGCGGCCTGCAGAGCGATTATGCAGCCACATAATGGGCCGCACAAATGCCTACTTCTGCAATAATATTTCCTTCAACCTCCACGCGTACTTCGGCATCACGAAAATCCCAATTTTTGGGCTTTACACCTTCCCTGTGGTTGTTGTGGCAGTGATTGAACAGCAAGCTGCTTTTACACTAGGTTGCCCTCTGATGCTTCCAGAGATAGGGCATATGAACTAGATTCAGATGGCTCAGGTTGTCTTCCTCGGCCTGCTGTAGCTTTCTTGGTGATTATCTTTCGGAGGGCGAGGGTAAAGTGATTTTGTCTCTACCTCTGGAAGGTTCACCCTCCCCTTTGAAGTGTCACTACGGCCACAAGATCTAACCATTTTCTGTAACAAGTAACAACAGAATTTAGTTGTAATTCAATTGCACACAGATGGTATATCACAGTGTAGAAAATGAGTGCAAAGTGGGGAAGCGCGGTCCGCACAATTACAAGTGCGGTCGCAGACTGGGTTGTGCGGACCGCACAATTTGAACTTGCGTACGCATAAATGAAAGTGCGGTACGCACAATTTTGAGTGTGACCGCATAATTGAAGTGCGGTCTCCACATTTCTTATTGCGGCAGCACATTAGATTTTCCAAAAGTACCAACTCTGTGATGACAGAGATTGGCCTGATCTGCGGTCGCACACACTTTTCTGCGATCGTGGTGGAATATCTACGGTCCTCACAATTTTAAGTGAGGCCGCAAAATTTTACTTTAACAAGGACCCTAGATCTTAACTCTGCGGATCGCACAATTTCTTGTGCGGCCGCATATTTCAAAACCAACTCGATCAGACTTCTAGGGTTTTCAAGTTTTTGCACAGATTCAAGATGCTATCAACAATTAAGCATGCAAACCAATTTACCCAGCCTCCATAAAGCAATTAGTAGTTGACCCAACACAGATTAACCTCCACATGGTAGTAAAATTGAAATATATTGACAAATGGCCTAAAACTACCTAACAAATTATAAATTAAACTAAAAGTTGAAAAATTCTATGAGAAATTAAGCATACCAGATATGAAGGAGTGCAACGAAAAGATCACATATGTGGATGGAGTGTGGCATATGATTGAACAGATGATTTCCAAGTTTTAGAGTTTAGAGTACTCAGAGAGGGAAAAACTTTGTACAGTAGCCTTAGGCTAATATTTATACTTGCAGGCAGACTTCGGAAACAAAGGAGGAGTGCGGCCACAGAATTCCTTCTGCGGTCCACACTCTATTACCTGGAGGCTCAATAGCCTTTGTTGATCTGCAGTCCGCACAATTTGTGGTGCGACCGCAGAATTTGACTGCGGACCGCATAATTCGATGTGCGGCCGCAGATTGGCCATTTCTTTGACATTCCAAACTTCAGAGAGTTTGTTATTTCCCATCTCAATTTGTGTGTTCCACACAAGAATTTTGCGGCCGCATTTGCCTTCTATTGTAGCATTCAAAATTGTGCGGTCTGCACAAAACATGTGAGGTCCGCACTTTTTCCATACTTAGCCAATTTTCTTAGCACAGTTTCTATAAAGCACACTCATTCCTGCAACACACTTCAAATCTAGTTAGCACAAAATAACACATATCTACAAAATAAGAAAAGAAAAATAGAAAGAAAACATGGGTTACCTTTCAATAAGCTCTTGATTTAACGTCACGGCACAACGCAGATTACCATCACTTCAAATGAATAACTGCCACCACGTGGCCATCATCAGGTTGTCCCAAATAATTCTTCACCTGATGACCATCAACTCGGAATACCTCATCATTTTTGTTCTTCAAGTCCATTGCACCAAAAGGTGTCACACCCACAATTTCAAAGGAACCACTCCATTTGGATTTCAACTTTCCGGGAAACATCTTCAGTCGTGAGTTGAACAACAAAATATGATCGCCTACCTTGAACACCTTATTTCGGATGTATTTTTCATGAAGGTACTTCATTATCTCTTTGTACAAGGACGAACTTGCATATGCATGGTACTGGAACTCATCCAATTCATTCAAATGTGAAACCCACAAGTTAGCGGCGGCATCCCAATAAAGATTCAACCTCTTTAACGCCCACATGGCGTTGTGCTCACCAGAAGATGATAAGATTTTCTAAACACCAACCGATATGGATACATCCCGATAGGAGTTTTGAAGGCAGTCTGGTAAGTCCATAGTGCATCATCAAGCTTCTTTGACCAATCCGTCTGGTTAGCATTCATGGTTTTGGACAAGATAATCTTTATCTCCCGGTTGGAGACTTCCACTTGACCGCTAGCTTGAGGACGATAGGGAGTCTTAACTTTATGAGTAACTCCATACTTTCTAAGCAAAGTGTCAAAAGCCTTGTTGCAAAAATATGACCCCCCATCACTTATGATAACCCGCGGAGTACCAAATCTTGTGAAACTATTCTTATTCAAGAGTGCCACCACACTCCTCGCTTCATTGTTAGGTAGAGCAACGCCATCAACCCATTTAGACACATAATCAACCGCAACCAAGATGTAGGTGTTTTCAAAATAACTCACAAAAGGACCCAAAAAGTCAATACCCCACACATCAAATATCTCCAAAATGGTAATGAGAGGCATTTAATTCTTCTTTGAGATTCCACCGGCCCGTTGGCATTATCAAATCTTTTCACCATATCACTTGCATCTGTAGAGTGTGGGCCAATAGAAACCACAACTTAGCACTTTAGCGGTCATTCTTGATCCACCATGGTGACCACCATAAGGCGAAGAATGGAAAGCTTCAAGAATATCACTTTGCTCTTCATCTAGTACACATCTTCTAATTACCCCATCTATGCAAATCTGGGAAAGGTATGGATCATCCCGATAATAATCTAGACAATCCTGTTTGAGCTTCTTCATATGATTTGAAGAGAGCTCATTTGGGATAATTCCACACAGAAGGAAGTTTTCTAGATTGGCGAACCATGGCACCTCCATCATTGAAATATCCAAGAGTTTCTCATTCGGGAAGGAGTAACTTATTTCAAGGCCATCATGCGACCTCCCCTCCTCCTCCAAACGAGACAAGCGGTCCGCCACTTGATTTTCACTCCCATTCCGATCTTGAATGTCAATATCAAACTCTTGCAACAATAGCACCCATCTCATGAACCTAGATTTTAAATCTTTCTTGCTCATAAGATAGCGAAGTGCCTCATGATCTGTATGAACAATAACCTTTGCACCCATCAAGTACGGGCGGAACTTCTCAATAGCAAACACAATGAAAAAGAGCTCTTTTTTGGTAACAATGTAATTGACTTGTGAATCATTCATGGTGTTACTAGCATATTAGACCGGATGAAAATCTTATTGATACGTTTACCCAAAACTTCTCCAACCCCTACATCACACATGAGCTCAAAAGGAATACTCCAATTAGGAGCGGTGATAATGGGAGTAGTTGTCAACTTGAAATTTAGCAATTCAAAGGCTTTCATGCAATCATTTTGAAGTGAAATTTAGCATCTTTCTCCAAAAGCTTGCACAAGGGGTTCACTACTTTGGAAAAATCCTTGATGAAGCGCCGGTAGAACCCCGCGTGACCCAAGAAACTTCTCACTCCCTTCATTGATGTTGGAGGTGGAAGTTTAGAGATCACCTCTATTTTCGCCTTGTCGACCTCTATGCTCTTCTTTGAAATCTTTTGTCCAAGGACAATGCCTTCCTCGACCATCAAATGACATTTCTCCCAATTCAACTCCAAGTTAGTTTCTTCACACTTTGTCAATACTTTATCCAAATTTTCCAAGCAATCATCAAAGGAATCCCTCACTACCGAAAAGTCATCCATGAAGACTTCAAGATAGTCCTCTACCATATCCGTGAAGATCGCCATCATACACCATTGAAAAGTTGTCGGTGCATTGCATAAGCCAATGGCATCCGCTTGAAAGCGAAAGTGTCATAAAGACAAGTGAAAGTTGTTTTCTCATGATCTTCCGGGGCTATAACGATTTGGTTGTAGCCCGAATATCCATCTTGAAACCAATATAATGCACGACCGGCCAACCTATCAAGCATTTGGTCAAGAAAGAGGAGTGGAAAATGGTATTTCCTTGTGACTTTGTTTAGTTTCCTATAGTCCATACACACTCTCCGCGGTCATCGTTCTTGTGGTAATAAACTTGTTCTTGTCATTGGTGACAATAGTCATGCCCCATTCTTCGGAACACATTACACCGGGGAAGTCTACGAACTTTCAGAAATGGGGTAGACAGCCCAGGCATCTAACCACTTGATGATCTCTTTTTTTACCATGTCTTTCATAGATTCATTGAGTCTCCGTTGATGTTCAATGGAGAGTTTGGAATCTTCCTCCAAGTTAATCTTGTGCATGCAAAATGCGGGGCTTGTTCCCCGAGTATCCGTCAAAGTCCACCCAATAGCTTTCTTCCTCTTGTGGAGCACCGCCAATGTAGAGTCAACCTGCACGTTAGTAAAACAATATGGAATAATAACCGATAAAGTATAACAAGGGCCAAGGAATTCATACCTAGATGCGGAGGCAATGGCTTCAACTTCAAGATAGGAGGCTCTTCAATTAAAGGCTTTATAGGAGGAGTTTTCCTATTATCAAGATCCAAGGAAAGTTTCCAGGGTGCATAGTTGTAAGACCCCATTCCTTGCAAGGAATTAACACATTCCATGAAGCCATCCATCTCGCCATCATCAAAATTGAACAAGAAGGCCTCCAACATATCACCCACATTAATCGTGGAACTTGTGTCATCAATAACCGGTCACCAAATCCACGAAAGAACAAACTTCATTGCTATTTGGTTGCCTCATAGATTTGCACACAAGGAACACCACATTTTCCTCACCCTCCCGGAAAGTGAGTTCTCTGGCTTTCACATAAACAAGAGCCTTCCCGATAGCAAGCAAAGGTCTACCAAGAATAATCGGCACCTCATAGTCCACTTCACAATCAGGAATAACAAAATTCGTCGGGTGAATAAACTTATCAACACAAACCGATACATTATCATTCACCCCAACAGTCTCTTAATTGTATGATCGACCATTTATAATCTCATAGATGTGGGTCTTGGTTTCCCAATTCCCTAATTTTTTGAAAATCGAATAGGGCATCAAAATGATACTCATCCCAAGATCACAAAGAGATTTGACATACGCGACACTACCAATGGTACAAGGGATTGTGAAAGCATTGGGATCTTCAAACTTAGGAGCCATAGAATACACAATTGCACTCACTTGGTGAGTGACTTTGATAGTTTCAAAATTCATCGATCGTTTCTTTGTCACCAAATCCTTTATAAACTTTTCACACCCGAGCATTTTCTCCAAGGCTTCAACTAATGACACATTTATCGAGAGACTCTTCATTATATCAATGAACTTTTTGAATTGATTCTCGCCATTTTTCTCGGCAAGCCTTTGAGGATAGGGAGGAGGTGGCTTAGGCAATGGTACGTTAGCCTTTTGCACTACCGATTCCGGTATGTCAATCACATGATCCCTAGACGGGTTCACATCTTCTTGTGTCTCTTCCACCATGTCATCAATAGAAATCCACATTTCATCATTAACGGGTACTTCATTGTTCGAGATCTCCTCTTCCTCTGCCATCATCCACAAGTTGCCTTTGACTTGAGGTGGGTGCATTCCCACCTCTTCCACTTCTTGTAGTAATGGACATGGCATGCCCCGTATTGTTCCCACCCTTCGGGTTCACCACCGTATCACTTGGTAGTGTCCATTTAGGACGAGAATTTAAAGCTTGAGAGATTTGACCCATTTGCACTTCTAAGTTTCGGATTGATGTGTTGTGTGAAGCAAGTTGGCCATCGGAATCGGCATTCTTCTCCATCATTTGCTTGAACATGTTCTCAATACGACCCATTTCATTTTTGGAGGAACTAGGACTATGAGAAGGACAAGGAGGCGGGTTGCTCGATTTTTGATACATCTGGGGACCTTGAAAACCCGACCCCCAATTTCCTTGGTAGTTGTTCTTCCCACCTTGATTGTTTTTCCCCCAATTGCCTTGGTTATTATTGTTATGCAAATTCCCTTGATTGTCGCTTCCAATCCAATTGCCTTGGTTGTTCTTCTCTTGTTTACCATCTTGATGACTCCCTCCATAGCATTGAATTGCCTAGGGTTTTTCACTTGTTGAAGTTGAGCCTTTGCCAAGCGGTTCATGGTGGTTGTCAACTCGGCTATGGCTTGTCCATGGTCATGCAGATCTTTGTGAAGAAGAACCATATTTGGATCACCTTGTGGAACATTAGCTCTATATTTCCACGTTGATGAAGTATTTGCCATCTCAACCAAAATATCACACACCTCTGCATAAGGCGTATTCATGAAGTTCCCACCGGCAAGTTGATTCACTACACATTTAGAAATAACTTTTAAAACTAGGTCAAACACTAATTACTGCTCAAAAATTATTTTAAATTAATTAGCATAAATTATTTATCATCAAAAGTATTATTTTGAAAAATATTTTTAGAAAATATAATTTTCAAAGTAGAGAGAAGAACTGATGAAAATAGAGAAGAAAATTAAAAAGAAAGAGAAGGATAAAAGGTGAGTTGGAAATGAAAAGAAATAATGAAAATGAAGACTTTGACAGTACATAGCAGTCTGACCGTGCACAGTGAGTGTAGCGCATTTCTTTAGCGCGCTATGCGCTAAAATACAAATACCGGGTATAGCGCAATTATTTACCGCATTATACTTTAACGGACAAAACTAACGTTAAAGTATAGCGCGCTTTAAAAGGACGTTATATATAAAAAGATTATCAATTTTTTTCCACCTATTTTAGTCTTTTGTGTTCAAAAGAATTATTTTAATATAATATAATTATTTTAAAAATATTATTGAGATAGATACACGCGCAAAACGCACTAGTTATATTAATGTCATATCATAGCTTGTCATTTGTGATGAAATGTGGTATCCGCTGTACAAAACACACAGTGAAGTCAAAATTTCTTGTCCAACTTTTGCTGCGTATACTGTCCTTCACCGCACATAAGCTCAATTCATTGGCCGAAACTACAAATCCTCCCAACCCTTTTTTGGAATCAAACATGTAATTTGAGATGAAATTCCAAAACCTACATTCTCGATGAGGTGAATTCCAAAATTTTAAGTAAAATAGAACAGATCAAACTAATTACTACGATTATACGTATTTTAACTTAGTATAAACATATAACGCCGAATATTCTTCCAACGAATCCACCCTTAATAAGCTAGCTGATTAGAAGAGTGGCGCAGGTAGATTTAGATCGAACAAAAACGGTTTCTTCTTCTCAACTTTTGTCTTCATCTCATGTTCACTCATTACAACACCAACGCTTTCTAACTTATTATAACCAGAGTACTCAGAACTCACAACCGCAGTCTCACCTGTACCGAATCTGCTCCTATCTTCAATGTAAGAGCCATAACTAAGGGCATTAAAGCACCAATGAGGAAGCTTTGGTTGGGACGGTGGTTGGCCGATGGCGGCAAGCCCATCAAGCCCAAAATTTGTCTTCGCCCTGGGTCCACGTAGACTCCGTGCGGCTTCATCGTAGGCTAGTGCAGCCTCCTCCGCCGTATCAAATGTACCCAGCCAACGCCGCGACTTCTTCCATGGATCGCGAATCTCCGCCGCGTACCGCCCCCATGGCCGCTTCCGAACGCCGCGGAAGTGTGATTCCTTTGGTGTTCGAACAGGCTGACTAGTGTTTCCCTGAGAGCCGCCGCACATGGTGGAACTTTGAGCGACCATGAGCACGACCAATATAAAGTTGTAAGGAACAAAAGGGAAAAGAGGGACAAAAATCACTAATCTCAGAAGGTACTGACTAAAAGGGTTTGGTCAGCTGAGAGGTTGTGGGTGATATTTATAGCTGCCTTGCTGAACGCAGACAGGACTTGAGAATTTTAGATTATTAATTTATGGTTTAAGTTTTTATTTTAAGATTATAACCAAAAGAGAATTTAATATTATGATTTTTATTTTAAGATTGTCATTTTCTTCGATGCCAACTTCTTTCAGCTCATCTCAAGCTCATTATACTTTTATTTACAAGTGACTTTTAATTCCAAACAGTTATGGGTCAATTATATGAATCATAACTAGTCAGAATACTCCATTTAAATGTGCTCATATCAAGATTACGCGAATACAAATAAAAAAAAATTAAACTCCTTTTGAAAAGCAAAAGAGTGCTATGTCTAATACATATTCTCGACTACTAATACCAATATACATCACTTATATAAAATATATACTCTATTAATGTATCTATCTTTTGGCAAGTGTGCACGGATTCCCATAAATTGTAAATCTTTCAAAACAAGTTCCTTTCATGTGATTTTAGATCTATCTACTTTTTCTTGTAGGTTCATACATTCATCTTAGGTAATATTTATGCAACATTCATCTTCTAAATGTGTAGAATTTTAATGGCCCGACATTCTCTCTCATGTAACATTGCTAATCTTATTAATATTTTATACAAATTACTAGTCACATACTAATGTAAATATGTTTTACTAAACACGTCTCAACTCGATTTCACACTTTATTCTATAATGACCAAGTATTTTAATAGGATGGGCATCAAGATTTAAATTATAATGTCCGTGAAATGAATTGATCATTGCGCTACTTAAAATGATTCTAATATCTGTATACGGTAATAACGGGCTTTCCCTTCGTATGACTAATCGAGATTGGAACATGGTAGGCCAAGGTTCATCTAGTGTTATATCGAGTCATAGTGCGGAGTTAGATTGCTGAGCTCGTAACCCAGAGACTGATCAATGTCGAGATCGGTCAAAATCGAGACCAAGTAAAATAGAGATCGAGCAAAACCAATGGAATTTTACCTAATTAAGTAACGGTAAGACGAAATATCCGCAATCGAGCAAGGATCACGGGGGAAATATCGGCACGTATCAAGATGAGGCTGATTAAGTAGCCAATCATGGGATTTCTTACAGCATTTAGAGTTGTAACAAAAGTAGGGCTCCCCTACTATATAAAGGTGGTCTGATCATTTGTAAAACATCATCACGTTTACGCTATACAAAGCAATACACTACCTTCTCTTAAGCTTTCAATATTATGTTACTTTGTTCATATTTCGGTAAAATCTTTACTTGGTTCGAGGGTGACCTGACTCTAGGGCCAAAGCTATACGTTCCATTTTGTTTGCATTTATTTTTTTTTACAGTCAATTTCAATATCAATTAACATATTTTCTCAGTTTGTGCCAAGTAAAATCATGTGTCCTTAAACCACGTGTAAATTCAATTGTTATCTGTTTTTAGGGTAAACAATTTGGCATCCACTGTGGGGCTAAGGATAATAGTGATTGCCTAGCACTAACCTTCATAACACACATTATTTTACACTTGTTCTTGTGAGTATTTTTGATTCCAGGATCAACATGTCAAACTCTCAAGCAGCGCCCGTACACGTGGACAATGACCTCGGTCTCCATAACGAAAATGACAACATAGCCACCCCAGAAAATGAAGTACCTCTAGTTGACCTCGATAAAGTTTCGACCGTAGACCTAAGCGACATCAGCTCCCATGTTGCCATTAATGCAAATTTGGTCATCGATCCCGAGAGTAGCATCCGCAGAGGTGTTCGATCGGCCGGTCAAAGCATACAGGGCGGCGAAGAAGGCGGAATCCGCCTTCGGGTGATATTTGATATGTTGCAGGCTGCAATAGCACAACTCCAAAGAAGGATCAAGCCCGAGCCGTCCAGGAAGTTTTTCACAGTGCAGAATCGATGTCTAGGAGATCGAACCAAAATGAATCAGGGACCGATCTCGGAATCATGAAAATGCTCGAGGAACTAACAAAGAGAGTTGAAACGGGGGAAAAGAATATTGAAACAAATGCATGAAGGTGGAAACCTATAATTCCAGGGTTGATCAAATTCTGGGGGCACCATCGATATTGAAGGGTCTGGGTTCAAAGAAGTTCGTACAAAAGCCCCTCCCCCCCCCCCCCCAA
>ML273840.1:10997-103870 GCA_005239495.1 Nicotiana undulata | reverse complement strand
CCCCCCCCCCCCCCAAGCATGGTTCCTAAACCGATTCCCAAGAAGTGAAATTCTCAAGTATAATAGAACAACCGAACCCAACGAGCATGTCATTTCTTACACATGTACGATTAAGGGAAATGGTCTGGAGGATAAGGAGATCGAGTCCGTATTATTGAAGAAATTCAGGGAAACCTTGTCTAAGGGAGTGATGATATGGAACCATAATTTGCCACCCAACTCCATTGATGCTTTTTAAATGCATGCAGATTCTTTCGTTAAAGCACACGCCGGTGCCATAAAGGTCGAGACTAGGAAGTCGGACCTCTTCAAGGTAAAGCAAAAAGATAATGAGATGCTCAGAGAGTTTGTGTCTCGGTTCCAAATGGAAAGAATGGATCTACCATCGGTATTGGGTCGTTCAAGCCTTCACTTAAGGACTATATGTACAAAGATCTGTGGCTTCCCAACAATTGAAGCATAACTTGATTGAATACCGAGATGTTACTTGGGTCGATGTGCATAATCGGTACGAATCGAAGATTAGAGTCGAAGACGACCAACTGCGGACTCCTTCCCGGTCCATTTATCATATCAGGCCCATCGACAAAGCCAAAAGGGACATCGACCGAGAATCACAGTCGAACATGGATCATTATCGGCCATATAATGGAGATCGCAGAGGCAACGAACCTGGGCGCAACTCTGTTCGAGGTGAAAGGAGAAACAATAACTCTATTCGGGGTAAAATAAGAAATGATCGAGGCTAGAGCTCTCAAGGGATCATGATCAAGAATGGTTTCGACGGTAATGTCGGGCCCAAAGAAGCACCACGACTGTCACAATATAACTTCAGTGTTGATGCATCCGACATCGTATCGCCTATCGAACGCATCAAGGATACTAGATGGCCTCGACCTCTGCACACTGATCCAGCCTAGAGAATACCCAACCAAATGTGCAAGTATCATGGCACCCATGACCATAGAACAAAAGATTGCAAGCAACTGACTGACGTAGTAGCCGGATTGTTCAACGACAGGCGCCTTCGAGAATTTTTAAGTGATCGAGCCAAGAATCACTTCAGAAACTGAGATTACAACAGACAGAACGAGCAAGAAGAACTGCAACACGTCATTCACATGATTGTTGGACGGTTCGATATTCCCCAAGGACCAGTATTAAAATGCACCAAGGTGTCTATCACATAGGAGAAGCGAACTCGGGATTACGTACACGAAGGAACCTTGTCTTTCAACGACGAGGACGCAGAAGGATCGTGCAACCCCATAACGACGCATTGTAATATTTGTACTCATGAATAAGACTCAAGTTAAACGTGTTTTAATTGATCCAGGTAGCTCATCCAACATCATTCGATCAAGGGTCGTAAAATAACTCGGCCTATAGGATCAGGTTGTGCCAGCGACCCATGTACTAAACGGCTTCAACATGGCATGCGAAACTACCAAAGCCGAGATAACTTTGCAAGTAACGTGGTCGGGACCATCCAAGAGACTAAGTTCCATGTGATCGAGGGCGATATGAGGTATAACGCCCTGTTCGGGAGGCCGTGGATCACGACATGTGGGTAGTGCCCTCGACCCTTCACCAGGTTCTAAAATTCCTAACACTAGAGGGAATCAAAACAGTCTAAGTAACCTACCGCGAAGGAAATATTTTTCGTCGACGTAGTGATATCGATATCAACACTCTCATCAACAAAACAGTCAAATTCGAAGGAAAATAGGATACCAAATAGCAACTAGAGACGACGACCTCGACACAACTATAGAAGCAGGGGATTGACGAAGATGATGACTATGGGTTCCCTCGATCCTTCATAGTCCTCGATGATTCCGACCCCACCATGTCAACGGTCGAAGAGCTGGAACAAGCCATATTGATCGAACATCAGCCCAAATAAAAGGTATACCTAGGCACGGGGCTAACTCTCGAGCTCAAGAGAAAACTTATTCAATTCGTTAATGCTAACATGGATTTATTTTCTTCGTCCCATCTCGATATGATAGGAATCCCACCAAAAATCACCACCCATAAATAAGCCTGGACCCGAAGTTCCATTGGGTGAAGCAAAAAAAAAGACCCTAGTCTGAGGTCAAACATGCTTCATCTAAGACGATCTAACCAAACTTCTTAAAATAGGGTCCATCCGGGAAGTAAAATATCACGAATGGTTAGAAAACTTAGTAGTGGTCCCTAAGAAGGAAACAAACTTAGAATGTGTATAGATTACAAAGATCTAAATAAAGCATGCCCCAAGGATTCATTTCCTTTGCTTAATATCGATCGCATGATCGATGCCACGGTCGACCACGAGATCCTCATTTTTCTCGATGCTTATTCTTGGTACAACCAAATACAAATGAACCCCGATGATCAGTAAAAGACCTCGTTCATCACTAAGTATGGTACCTACTGCTATAATGTAATTCTATTTGGGTTAAAAATTACGGTGTCACTTATCAACACCTAGTAAATCGGATGTTCCAAGAACAAATAGGAAAATCTATGGAAATTTATATTGAAGGCATGCTAGTTAAGTCCATGCGAGCAGACGACCATTTGAAGTATTTGCAGGAAACTTTCAGTATGCTGAATAAATACAACATGAAGTTGAACCTAGAAAAAATGCGCGTTAGGGGTCGGCTCAAGCAAATTTCTCGGCTTCATGGTATCCAATCAAGGAACCGATATCAACCATAACAAAATCAAAGTTATCGAGGACATCACAGTAGTAGACAACGTAAAAGGCCTTGCAGAGGTTAACAGTGCACATAATCGCCCTAGGGCGATTCATCTCTAGATCCTCCAATAAGAGTCATCGATTCTTCTCGTTGTTGAAGAAGATGAATAACTTCACATGGACTCCAAAATGCCAACATGCCTTGGAGGAGCTTAAAATGATACGTATCAAGTCGTCGCTGCTTCACACGCCGAGAGGGCAGACGAACAACTTTACTTGTATTTGGCAGTATCATAGATAGCGGTAAGTGGAGTCCTGATCCGAGAAGAACGAGGTACGCAATTCCCTATCTATTATGTTAATCGGACATTAGGTGAGGCCGAAACTAGATATCCCCACCTAGAAAAATTAGCGCTCGCTTTGATAAGCGTCTGTAGGAAACTAAAATCATACTTTGAATGTCACCTCATATATGTTGTAACAACTTATTCACTTCAAAATATTTTGCATAAACCCCAGCTTTCGGGACGGTTGGCCAAATGGGCCTTAGAAATCAGCGGGTATCATATCGAATATCGACCCCGAATAGCCATTAAGTCTCAAATCTTGGGAGACTTCGTGGATGACTTTATGCCGACCCTAGTACCCGAGGTTGAAAGAGAACTGTTGGTAAACTCGGGTACGTCCCCGAGAATCTGGACCCTCTATACGGACGGCGCTTCGAACGCAAAAGGGTCCGGACTTGGCATCATGCTAAAATACCCACATGTAACGTGGTTAGACAATCTATTATAATTGTAAAATTGACTAACAACGAGGCTGAATATGAGGCCATGATTGTAGGTCTTGAACTAGCCAAAGTCTTGGGAGCGGAGGTGGTCGAAGCCAAGTGCGACTCCCTCCTCATGGTGAATCAGGTTAACGGAACCTTTGAAGTTCGAGAAGAACGAATGCAACGATACCTGGATAAGATACAAGTAACATTACACCGATTTAAGGAATGGACTTTGCAACATGTGCCTCGAGATCATAATAGTGAGTTCGATGCCCTCGCAGACTTAGGGTCATCAGTCGAAGACAACGAGCTCAATTCGGGGGTTGTCGTCCAGCTTATGAGGTCAGTGGTCGAAGAAGGTCACGCCGAGATAAACTCCACAAGTTTGAACTGGGATTGGAGAAACAAATACATAGAGTATTTGAAGAACATGAAGCTCCCCTCGTATCCAAAATAATCGAGAGTCCTGCGCACAAAGGCAGCGTGATTCACCTTGTCCGAAGATGGAACCTTGTTCAGAAGAATGTTTGATGGTCCACTAGCAACATGTACGGGACCGGGAAATACTAATATGTTTTGAGGGAAGTTCACGAGGGCACTTGCAGAAATCATTCCGGTGCTGAATTATTGGTCCACAAAGTAATCAGGGTCAGATACTGGAAAAGACCATATCAGATTCTCGAGGTCCGAACTGGGAAAGACCGTATCAGATTCTCGAGGTCGCCGAAAAAGGGTCATACAAGCTCGGAACGATGAATGGAGAACAACTGCCAAGCAATTCGAACATATCTCACCTAAAACGGTATTACTGCTAAGGTAAGACCCCTTTCTATTTCCTTTTTATTTCAGACTAACACTTGCAGGTGGTCAACAAGAATCGACGATGGATTTTTCGGCGAACGGAATGAAATCTTTAGGTCTGAAAGCATGTGTGGCACGTTTTTAACGAGGCAACAATGAAACGTGCTAACTTAGAATCAATCTCGGTTAAGAATCGGCATCAAAGATCAATTCAACAATATCCGAAGTTCCTTTGCAATCAACCTCGAATACTGGGGGAGCTACCCTCGGATAGGCGTTATCTTTGAATATCAACTCTAGCGAGAAAACTACTTCATAAAAGGAGGATCTCGATCGATGGGACTTATTGTAAAGTCCAAACGGTCAAAACGAATCGTGCCCACATAGATTGTTCGAGCCCTGGCATAAACATGTATGACTGTTTTGTTCGAGAATAAAGAAGAACTTTTCTTGAAAACATCTTATTTAAAAAAAAATCCTCTTTACGTCTCTTAAAGAGCTTCGTACTTCTGAAAATAACAATCCTAAGGGCAATACTTAACTATCCAACTCAAAAAGCCCAAGTCATCGGGCCTCGGGGGCAAAAGACCCTACAGGCAACTCCCCGATTTCTAAAATCTACGGCCATCCCACTCGGGAAATATATAAGACCAATGGGAAACTCCCAAACTAAAAGGCTACGGCTAATTTAACACGGCTCGGGGACATCCGAAATCCGTAACAAAAAAAGGCCTTCGAAAAAGAAAAAATTCTTTCACAACCGGTTCTAAAGGCTACCCTCGGCAAAATCATAAAACTTATGATATTTTTGGGGAAAGAAATCAGTGATATCGAACCCCAATAACTCCTTAACCCAAAAAGGCAATAAAGGCAAGGTTTGCTCGAACCCTCGAACACAACCTCATTATTTCATACTAAGGAATTTCAACCTTAATGAGTGCAAATAAATAAGAAAAGGAAAAATTCAAGAGCCGAAAAGGAAAAATAAAGCCCTATATTTATACAGAATAATTTTTTACAAGGGCCAAATCGGCCAAGTCCAAAAATTTACAACAGCCAAAACGGCCTCAGAAAAAGTGCTAAAAGAAGAACAAAAAAAAACAAAGTCCTAAGTGGTTTGGTCTTCATCGTAGGTCGCATCTCCATCCTCGAGATCTTCCCCGTCTTCAGATTCACTTAAGCTATCAGAGTCTTCCTCAGGGAAAGCCTGCTTCCGATCCCAGACTTCTTTCGCTTTGGCATTTTCGATCTCGGCCATAATATTGAATCCCTGGGCATGAACTTCCTCAAGGGATTCCCTCAGAGCTTGCATTTTTCATCATCTACCATGCTCTTGGCATTGGCCTGAATGGCCTCGACGTCGACCTTAAACTGGGCCACTTTATCATAAGCTTTGATGTCGGTCGAAACCACCTCAGATCTGGCCACTTCGAGTTCGTTGGTGATAACAACTTGATAGGGGTCCAAGAATTGCTAAAGAAAAATCAAGACACGTGCGGAAACTAAAAGAAAATAAAGAAACAAAAAAAAGACGGAAAATTAAAGATAGATTGAATTCTAGAAAGAGTTTCTTGAATTCAAGAAGTCTATTCTTGAAGTTGAATCCTAACAACAACAATTAGCTAGCAAAGAACTAATCGCCTTTGGTAGAGAATTAAAAACAAGAAATAGATTGTGAAACCCGACCCTTTAGAATAACAAGAACAACAATAAGCCTAAACTTATCACCTTTATTGAATACCTAAAAGTGATCTAAGATTTCGAAAAGGGTTTAATCTTACCACCTTAAGTTGAGTCTTGAAGGGTTAAAAATAAATCCAAGAGTAGCCACACACAAGAGTGCAAGAAAAATCTCGCAATTTTTATTGATATTGTCTATAATAATCTACATCTAAAAACAAATAAGATACCCCTTTATATAGAGAGGGGTCACGAAATTGTACCTAAAAGACAAGGAAATGAAGTCCTAAACTACTTTGGACAACAAGTCCAACTACCTTAGGAAAAAGAAAAATACTAGGGAGCAAAAAACCAAGTCATTCTTGAAAAGTAATTCTAACAATCTTAGAAAAAAGAAAATATAACCTTAACTAACTAGGAAAAAAATAAATATAGTCCCCTAATATATGGAAATAAGTCCCAAACCAATCTTGGATAGAATCATGAAAATCTTGGAAATCTTGAAGGAAATTTGCAAGCAACTTAGCACCAACTTGCGCTCAACATCTAGAACGACTATTGTACCTTTATTGGAGATAAAGTAAGTCCTTTTTATTCTATAAAAATGTGGGTTTATGTAGGACTTCATGGGCTGCAAGTTTGGACACGTTTTAGGTGCCAAATTGGTCCAATAGTGGCCTGATTTGAACCTTTTTTAGAGGATGTTTCTTGGAATCTAATCCACCTCTTCTTGGACATGAATTTGGGCCATAAAATAATTATAACACCTAGATAACTCATATCCTTTATCCTTAAGCTCTTCCTCCCATTAACAACTTCTTTGCTCACTCCTAAAGTCCAATGGCCTTGTTTTGCAACTTTTTAGCTTGAGATCTTTTTAAAGGCCCTCTTTGATATTCCAAAACTTAATCATTGTCCTTGAATAGATTTTAGCTTCTAGGATGCTATCATTCCCCTCTTCTTGAAGTAAATTCGTCCTCAAATTTCGACCTTCCAAGAAAATGAAGACATGCACTAGTAAATGGCATCCACTAATCTTAAAAAATGAAGAGAACAAAACAAGATAGTGACCATGTATCCACTTAACCCAATTAAACCTAATAAGTGTAAATACTCCTTTATAAAGCATATGGACAACATCAACCCATTAAAATTTATGCCTACTTAGATTTGTCCCATAAAACCTCTCTTTAGGTAGTCTAAAAATGTGCATGACAATGAAATTACGAAAGATTGATCACACATCCATTTAAAACAAGTATCTCGACCACATGTATCAAATAAGACACTTTTATGATATAGCCAAGTATCAATTATACATCCTATGGATTCTTCTACATGTAAGTTATTCAAAGAAGCACATAAATTCTCAAAAAGGTCAGAAGAACCCATAAATCCAAAATAAAAATTTCAATACATTTAAGCTCATGATTACAACTTTCGCCAATAATATTTGCAAGATCAATGGATTCTACATAATTTCTCAAACTGTCACAGAAAAAGTCATAGATGGATTCATGAAAGAGTATTTGATCACTAATGTCACAATAATTATGCATATCCTCGTTACTAGAATCAAGCACTTTTATTGGCTCACAATCAACATGACTAGAGGAATGACTTCCCATCGAACAACAAAACTCACATTCTAGCAATTTATCATATGAAAACTCATTAGGCACTTGAATAAGAGAAGAAAGAACATCTAACCCATTAGCAAGCCTCTTCTCATAAATTTCATGCCTCTTTCCACCAAGTTGGAATGCATAATCATCTATGTCATACTCAATTTCAAAAGGAAGCAAAGTACTCTTGCACTTGAACTTAGATATTACAGTTAATGACTTGATATGCATTAAAATATCATCATCCACAAAAATTATAAAGTCACCAACCTCCAAAAATACCTTAGGTGTTCTAGAAAGACCAAGAATGTGAATAAACCAATTATACATACCATATTTGGACTTATTTATTAATGGAACAACATCGGCTCTAACTTAGCAATGCCTTTAGGAATCTCCATGTTGTAAACTTGTAAATAAGGTTCAAAGTCAAAAGGTTCAACGACAAAGAAATTAACCAAGATTTTATCTTCCACCATCCCACAAAAATTGATTTCACAAATTCGTGTTGGAATCCAGTTGGATCTTTTGCCACCATCTCTTGCGTCTTACCTCCCCTTTCAAAAGGTCTTTCAACACTTGGCTGCGCAAAATCACAAGAACTAAAACAAGAAAAATTTAGTGGGTTAGAAAGTAAAGAAATATTTTTCTTGCATACACTCTCTTTGGATTTTATCACAAGACTAACTTTCTCCTCACCCTTATCCTCTTCTCTCTCACCAAGGTTTTCTTCTTTTTCTTCACTCAAACCCTCTTGTTTCTCTACCTCATGGATTTTTTCTATCTCCTGGCCTTCTCTCTTTTCTTTCTTCTCAAGCTTACTATTTTCTCCCCTTGACATCCCACGCTCGTCACTCAACACAACCTCTCATTTTCCTCTCTTGGGATGTCAACATGCACTCCCTTACTCCTCTCATTCTTTTCTCTCTCACATTTTTTCATATTTTCTTTAACAGTCTTTTCGTCTTCACAAATTTGTGAGTGAGTCAAAGGCCCAAGAATGAGTTTCTTTCCGTTAACTTCAAAAGATTATCTATTTTTTTCCATGCTATATGAAGCTTTTCTATAGACATACCATGGATTTCCCAAAAAGATATGATAATTATTCATGGGAATCACATCATACCAGATCGCATCTTCATACCTTCCAATAGAGAATAGTAATAACACTCTTTTATGTACCTTTGCTCCTCTTAACATGTAGGGTTCAATATGCTCAACACAAGGCAAGTTCACCTCAACCATATAAGTGCTAATAGAGTTATAGCCAAACTCTTTGTCAATTCTAAGGGCACAAATCGCAGACATCACTTTAGCTCTTGTTTGAAAAATAACTTTACCATTGTCTTCCTTCCATTCGGTATACTGTAAGTTTGACTTTTCAAGTTTTGAGTCATAGCTCGCACTATAACTACTTGTTTGAAACATCTTGAAGAAAGATTAGAAGAATTATGTCTCTCTCAAATTTGACTTTTTCCTTCTAATATTGTCACCTCTCTTGCCTTTTTTCTTCTCAAAGCAACTCTTAGTCGTTAATCTTTAGATTTATTAACAAACCTAACAAGTCACAACCCACAATGATAAGAATAATGACTTAGAAAAAGAAAAGGAAAGTGGAGGACCAAACCTAGGAAGAATAGGAATTGGTTATAGGGAAAAAAAGGGAAAGAATTTAGGAAACACAAAACCCACAAGAATAAAGAAAGAAGTTACCTTAATCTTCAAGAACTAGGATCCCCTCTTCTTGTTTCCTTTCTTGACTTGGAAACCAAACGTTTCTTGAATTCTAAAAATAATAATGAGCAATAACACCTTTTTAGGCTGATTTTCGTTTTTTGGTTTTGGTTTTTTGCTCAAGAACCTCCCAAGATTATCAAGATTGAATCTTGATTAGCCTATGCTCTGATACCACTTGATAACAAAACGATAGGGGTCCATGAATCGCTAAAGAAAAATCAAAAATCGTGCAAAAACTAAAAGAAAATAAAGAAACAAAAAAAAGACGGAAAATTAAAGATAGATTGAATTCTAGAAAGAGTTTCTTGTATTCAAAAAGTCTATTATTGAAGTTGAATCATAACAACAACAATTAGCTAACAAAGAACTAACTGCCTTTGGTAGATAATTAAAACCAAGAAATAGATTGTGAAATTCGACCCTTTAGAATAACATGAAACAATAATAAGCCTAAACTTATCACCTTTCTTGAATACCTATAAGTGATCTAAGATTTCGAAAAAGGTTTAATCTTACAACCTTAAGTTGAGTCTTGAAGGTTCAAAAATAAATTCAAGAGTAGCCACACACAAGAGTGCAAGAAAAATCACACATTTTTTATTGATATTGTCTATAATAATCTCCATCTAAGAACAAATAAGATACCCCTTTATATAGAGAGGGGTCACAAAATTGTACCTAAAAACAAGAAAATAAAGTCCTAAACTACTTTGGACAACTAGTCCAACTACCTTAGGAAAAGGAAAATACTAGGAAGCAAAAAACCAAGTCATTCTTGGAAAGTAGTTCCAACAATCTTAGGAAAAGGAAAACATAACCTTAACTAACTAGGAAAGCAATAAATATAGTCCCCTAATATATGGAAATAAGTCCCAAACCAATATTGGATAGAATCATAAAAATCTTGAAAGAAATTTGCAAGCAACTTGGCACTAACTTGCACTCAACATATAGCACGACTATTGTACCCTTATTGGAGATCAATTAAGTCCTTTTTATTCTATAAAAACGTGGCTTTATGTAGAACTTCCTGGGCTGCAAGTTTGGACACGTTTTAGGTGCCAAATTGGTCCAACAATGGCTTGATTTGGACCTTTTTCAGAGGATGTTTCTTGGGATCTAATCCACCTCTTCTTGGACATGAATTTGGGCCATAAAATAATTATAACACCTAGATAACTCATATACTTTATCCTTAAGCTCTTCCTGCCAACTAACAACTTCTTTGATCGCTCCTGAAGTCCAATGGCCTTGTTTTGCAACTTTTTAGCTTGAGATCTTTTTAAAGGCCCTCTTTGAGATTCCAAAACTTCATCCTTGTCCTTGAATAGATTTTAGCTTCCTATGATGCTATCAGTTGTCCAAGCTTGCTTTATCAGAAACGGCTAATTCCAGCTAAGACTGAAGCTTCTTGATCTTCTCAGCCTGCACCGAGGCCTTATCTTTTGCAAGTTGGAGCTGGGTCTCGACCGACTCCAATTGACCTTGGACGGTCTCCTTTATCGAGGCTAGGATGCCCATGTTCTTTTTTAATTCTTCGGCCTCGACCTGTATCACATCTACCCGCTTTTGGAGCCGTCCGATCTGCTCGAGCCTCTGTCGGACCTGCAGAATCGGATCGTTAGTCGTTATCTCCAACTCCTATTCACTATCATGAAGAACTCGGAATACATGCTCGGCCATATCAGTGTGCTCATCCAAAGCCGCAACTAAATCGGCCAAATGCTTCTCACTAAGAAGCCTGTAGGTGTCACTTTTTTCGGTGAGGTCTCAAACCTCAGCCTCGCGCTCCTACCGAAATATGAGGAAAGCCTCATGATGCAACACCGAAGCTTGCAAGAAAGGAAGGAGATGTTAGAATTATCTACAATTCTATGTTTAAAATAAATAAGGGAGCGACTCTCGAAATTACCCGATTCAGAGCATGTTGAGCCTCATTAAAGAGAAAAGAGACTCCCACTACATTCATCATGGATTGTTCCTCCTTTGTCACCAAACCTCAAGTATCTATCAAGTCATACGGGGGAGAGAAGACTCGAGCATCCTCTGGGCCAATAAGCGTTGTGTTCCACCTGCGGCCTGGGTTAGCACTCGGGGCCAGGAATCGATTCACCAGTCTCGGGCTCGATGAAGATCCAATAGCGCCCGATGACGGTGCCTTCTTTGGCACTGGTAAATCGCCGAACCCGGTGACATACTTAGAGGCAGCAAATTCGATCCCTTCCAAAAAGACATGGATAACGGTAGGCCCCTGAAGACCCTCGTAAGAGCAACTTTCCAACATGTTGGCCTCACAGATCATAGCATCCGAAACCTGAGGGGATCCTGAAATATCGATCACCTCGAGCTCGTCCCTCGGGACCTCTTTCGCTGCTCGGGAAGCCTCGCCCTTAGTATCTCTCTCGATCGTCTTAGCTGAGGACAGAGTGGCCTCTACTCATGCTGGTTCAGGAACTTATGTCGAAACTCCCCCAACAGCCTCTTCCGATTCGGAGGACTTTTGTATTGAATCACTATCCCTCTTCTTCTTCGGACTCATCCCTTAATTGGCGGATTGAGTCTGAGGACATGAAATCGGTGTCCGCCTTGGGCTTGCGGGGCTTCCTTGCAAGTTTTTTCTTTTCCGAGCCCGGGGAACTCAGAGCCCTTTTTCTTTTTTTCTCCATGGCCTGCTTTGGAGCTGGTGGTTAGGGAAAGACTTATTCTTCACCACAAGGTGGTCTCATTGCAACATCTTTCTCGAAACCTACAAAAAACTAGTGAGTTCGAGAAAAGGGCAGAACGATAACCATTCCGAGAAAGAAACTTACCATGATTACGGGCCTCTCATCGACCCTTTGACAACTCCATCCAGGCACGTTCGGATTAGGGTCTCTGAGGCCCTCGACCCTTTGCTTTTGTCCTGAATAGGTCCGACATCTAGTCCATAACTGCAACACCAAAACATAGATGAGGAAAGAAGATAGAAAGTGAAACAGCAAATTGAACATTCAAGGTAAAGTGTACTTACATTTCATGTTCCACTTCTCAGGGATCAGCATATCTTCAACAGGGATCAGGTCCTAAATCCTTATTCGGACAAATCGGCCCATCCAGCCTCGATCCCGAGATTCATCTACGCTGGATAATAGGGCCCTACTAGCCTCGCGGACAAGCTTGTTCAGTCCTCCTCGGTAGAGCCGGTGTCTGAAAGGCGCATAAGGTGATCGAGGGTGAAAGGACATCCCTCGATTTTGCTTGTGAAGAATCGGAGGAAAATCACTATTCTCCAGAAGGAAGGATTGATTTGGCCGAGGGTAACGTTGTACCTCTTGCAAAAGGCGACGATAATGGGGTCTAAGGGACCCAACGTGAAGGGGTAAGTGTAAACACTTAGGTACCCCTCCATATGAGTGGCGATTCCTCAGGCGAAGGAAGTACCACATCTTTATTAGCCTAGTTACACTCCTCTTTAACTTTTTTGAGGATGGCTTTAGTGATAGTGCGTATATACCTCGAGACCGGTTCACATCGACCCTGCACCGATGAGGTCTTCTCGATTTTAAAGTCTGTGACAGTTGGGAACCCTGCCAGAACAAATTCCTTAGGGTGGGGCTCCGCCGCAACCTCATCACCGGCAGGCCGTGATGGGCAACCTCCTTTTGCGGCATGGTTTTGCAAGTCTTAGCCATTAATGAACAAGAGAAAAAGGAATTGGGATGATATGCGGTTGATTAGAGTTCAAGAAATTAGGGTATGAAAATTATGAAGCAAAGGGATTTTTTTGAAGGAAAGGCAAAAACAGGAAGAACGTTGAGTGTAAAGGTTTGAATGAGAAAGGGGCTAGGGTTCTTATAGGTTGCAGGTGACGGTTCAGAATCGGTAGTGACCGACCAGCCATTGACAAGCATTTAATGCCTTGGTAACTGGACCGACGGGACGTTTCGTCTCTTGCGTCATGATCGAGCTTGTCGCTGACGTCATCACTCATCGAGGCGGAGTTCGAAAATTCGGATCGTTTCTTGTCAGCTTCTTCCCGAGAAATGAAGGGACTATCTGTATACGGTAAAAATGCGCTTTCCTTTCGTATGACTAATCGAGGCTGGAACATGATATGTTAAGATTCAGCCTCGTGTTATATCGAGTCATAATGCGAAGTTAGATTGATGAGCTCGTAACCTAGAGACCCATCAATGTCGAGATCAGCTAAGAGTGAGACCAAGCAAAATAGAGATCGAGCAAGACCGATGGAAGTTTACCTAGTCAAGTAATGGTAAGCCGAAATATCCGTAATCGAGCAAGGATCACGACGAATCATGGGTCTGATCATTTGTAAAACATCATCACATTTACGCAATACACTGCCTTCTTTTATGCTTTCAATATTCTATTACTTTGTTCATATTTCGGTAGAATCTTTACTTGGTTCGAGGGTATCGGTGACCTAACTCAAGGGCCAAAGCTATACGTTCCATTTGGTTTGCATTTATTTCTTTTTACAGTCAATTTCAATATCAATTTACATATTTTCTCAATTTGTGCCAAGTAAAATCACGTGTCCTTAAAACTACATATAAAAATTATTATCCGTTTTTAGGGTAAACAACGTCATAAGTGACCAACTTATTATTACTCCATTTTTTTATACAACTACGATAAATGCGTTATCAAAGGCACAGAAAGAATTTGTTCTTTGTTTTAATGTTGATGGATAATAATTTAAAAACTGTTCAAATGTTAGTTTTTAAATTCAATTTCAGCCGCTACCTTTTTTTTCGTTTCAAACTTCAACAAAAAAATTGTGCCTACTAAATAATCCAAAATAAGGAGAGTGACAAGTCTCGAAAAAAATAAGTGTTGAAGGAAAGGGCGGCGGGTTAGGTCGAAAATCAAAAGCGAGATGATGATAGGGTCCAAAGAGAGTAAATGCAGTCAAAATTAGAGCACGTGGCCTCTGACGCCGGCGGTTAATTCTCGAGGGGCTGACAATGGTACATATTGGTATTGGTAGCAGCTATTATTTAATTCTTTGTAAAGTTGACTGCTGACCACCATCTCGTTGAACCCCTTTAAAGACGACTAGAATATTTAGAGTCCGTTAGGATTTTCGAATTTTTTTACGTTTTCTCCAATCAGTGTATGGCATAAAATTTTAATTTTTACTTCAAAATAAATTATTATTTTTTTGAAAATTTTGAAAAACTCCCAAAAATTATTTTTCTTATTTTTCATTCAGATCACTCACAAAATTAAATAATTCAAAATTATATTCATGACCAAACACAACTTTAATTTTTAAATATCAATTTCACTTGAAAATATTTTTCACCTTTTTAAAAATGTTTTACGATTATTATGTCCAAACACCCACTTAATTTATTCTAACAAGAGAGAAATCTAAGCGTAAAGATCACATTATATACCTTTTGACTAATTAATTTGGCGGAGTATATGGACCGTTTCTTTTTTTGTTTTTTTGGTTAAAGGTATTTTTTTTCTAACGTTCACATGTTTGATCAAATATTCAAAAATAAAAAAGTACTTTTGGTCAAAAGCATTAACAATTTTTTGAGAAGAAAAATAATAATTTCTTTCTAAAAACTCTTTATAAAATTTTGATCAAATACTAATTACTACTCAAAAGTATTTTTAAAATTAATTAGCCAATTATATATTATTTCTCGCCAAAAATACTTTTTGAAAATAAGTTGATTTAGAAGTTTAGCCAAATATGCTATAATTGTCATCTCATAATTACTTTGACATATACTAAGGATTATAACGATAGAATTATAACATGAGCATTAAATAATAACGAAATTATTTAGTTAATATATTTTTATTAGCGGATGTTTAGTTGATTGAACTATAAATAGGATATACGTGATAACATGTATTTGATTAATAATATTAGATAAGTTGAGATAAATGTTTATTTTTAAATTTGACCTTAAATATTTTAAGGGACTTTGAAAAAAGAACCTAGGAGAAGAGTATCTTGATATTGTAGTGTTTAATCTCAGGATTATGTAATTCCGGGGTTGTTATCCACCCTCGATGTGGGGTAGGATTATAACCTCATTGCGGATTAATTAATCCACAAATTATTAATCCGAATTAGAAATATAAGCAAACACGTGATAAATAATTTCACATTTAATCCCAGAAATATTTTCCCTTGTTTTACCAACCAAACGATCTCTAATAGAGTTAGGGCTTTTCATTTGGATCGGATATCCGAACCGATCCATTTAATTTTGGATTTCGGATTTTGGATTGGATCGGATTTCGGATTGTGTTTATTAAAATTTCGGATTTCGGATCGGATTCGGATTGATATACTTAATCCGATCCGATCCGAAATCCGAAATTATTTGGTAATGTATAAATACTACACTTTAATTTCGGATAGTCATTACTTCCTTTACATCTTCCTCCAAGTTATTACCTTTACAATTGCTAGATTTAGCTATATTGACAACATAGTACTCTCATAATTGTATAAACATGAATTTTTCTTAATGCATTACCTCTTTTACAAAGAAAATATACATATTAGTTTGCAAATTTGAGACATAATAACGATCCAAAATCAGATCCAATCCAAACTTTAAAATCCAAATCCGATCCGATATAATTCGGATCGGATTCAGATTGTATTTTCTAGAATCCGAAATCCGAAATCCGAATCCGAAATATGCTAAATCCGATCTGATCTGATCCGTGCACAGCCCTAAATAGAGTGCCGTGCATGTCAAACTTCACGGGGATAAAATGTCATATATGTGGGTAAAATTTTATATCTAGAGTTGTGAGATGAATATGATCTCCACCTTAATTAGAGGTTCGACATTAATCTATAAAAATAATTTATTTCTTTTAGCAAAGAGCATTTTCTGATATCAGTTTTTGTCCATGAAATTTTTAAATTTTATTTGAAGTTGTATTTTGAAATTTTTTGAAAATTTAAAAAACTTCGAAAAGATATTTTTCAAAATTTTTACTTCAAATCACTCACAAAATTTCAGAAACTGCTCCAAATTATATTCATGTCAAATGACAACTCTAATTTTTAAATATAATTTTCACTTAAAAAAATTTCTAAAATTTTACAATTCTTATGTCCACGCCTACTAAGTGTAAAACCAAAAATATATATATATAACTGAGTAAAATTTTCAATTTCGATAGTATGCCAATAAAAGTACGGGGAACGGAAGACCCAATAAAGACTTTTCATATATTATGCTCAACAGTCAAATGTCTTAAATCTTTCAGCCAATATCGTTTTTCCCAGACATGGGAACGGAGGACCCAGTAGCGGAGCCGATCTTTGTGACCATCGACCCCAAGTCAACCAGACGCCATTAGCTTCTGCTCCACCAAAGAAGAGTATGTCTCCACCACTCAGCAACATCAAAGGGAAATCAACAAGGCCCTAAACCTCCTCAAAAGGAAAAACTCGACAGAGGCGGAAGGAACAACCTAGGCCCCCTTCGAACAGATTCTCTCTTACTTAACTCCGTCAGGGCAATAGAATTAAGTGTGGAGACCAGCGAGGTTCTAGTGATACTATGCCCCAGATCGATGACCAAATGTGGACTGAGCCTAGTGTCTCACCAATCTCAAGGATTCATCAAGCCACTACTCAATCTGACTCCGGTACTCAGCCTAAAGAGAAAAGCCCAAACGTCTCCGAAGGAGACACCGCAAGGAATAGAGAATCCTCAGGAAGTTCAGCACTCAAACAACCAACCACCCCTAATGAATTACATCATACGGAATGTTAGGGGTGGAAACAACGTTGATTTCAGAAGGCACTGCATGGAAATGGTCAAGTTGCACAAGCTAGCTATGCTCGTTCTGCTGGAGACCAAGATGGCCGACCACAAGAAACTGGCCAAGGAACTACATTTTTATCTGATAATCCAGTCGTCGGCTATTGATCTATCTAGGGGGGATCGTGTTTATGTGGACGGAGGATGGCGTTAGTGTGGATGAGGTTGCCCCCCCCCCCTCCCCCCAAGGTATCCATGCCATGGTGAAGGTACTCCCTAACCATACCCCTTGATTATTCTCAGCCATTTATGCTAGTAATAATTTAGTAGACAGAAAAGTTCTCTGGGAGAACTTATTTACCATCTCCAAAACCTCCACAAACAACTGGTTTGTGGGAGGAGACTTCAATGAAGTCTTGAAAGTTAGGGACAAATTTGGGGGCAACTCGATAAACCCTAATCGCGGCAATTTATTTTGGAATTGCCTTAATGAATGCAAATTATTAGTCTTAGGCTACAAAGGTAGTAAATACACCTGGTCTAATAAGAGATACAACAATATGACCTATATGATCCATGAAAGAATAGATAGGTGTTTTGCTAATGAGAGTTGGATCACAGAGTACCCTGAGGCTACTGTGTTACACCTACCTAGGACCCATTCTGACCATTGCCCCATCCAACTTATCCTTAAAGTGGAATCCTTCAATAACATAACTAGACCCTTTAGGTTTGAATCAATGTGGGCTAGCCACGTAACCTTTCCCAGCATCATCATGAGGCTTTCCCCCCAAATTCCACCCTTCTCCAATCCACTGAGTCTTTCAAGAGAATTGTGACTCAGTGGAACAGAAATACCTTTGGAAACATCTTCCATAAGAAAAGAAGAATCTTAGCAAGAATTGCAGGAACCCAAAGATCCCCTAACTATCAATTCAGCAACTACTTGTTAAACCTAGAAAACAACCTGATTAGTGAGCTAGATTCAATCCTTAAAAATGAAAAGGACTTATGGAAGCTCAAATCTAGGATTAATTGGCTTCATGATGGGGATGCCAATACCAAATTCTTCCACACTTCCACTCTCAATAGAAGGAGAAGAAATATAATACTCTCTCTCAAAGATGAGAGTGGAAACTGGCTCTATGACCAGAAGACATCCAAACAGCCATAATGTGCTTCTTCACAAACCTCTATACCTCATCTCACTCACAAGCCCCTTTTTTCCACGACCAGCCACCTAACAATGTCTCATACCCTATCTGACTCCCAAAGGGACAGACTGGATAGGCCCCTTGAGATGTGAAATCAAAATGGTTATCTTCTCTCTCAAGCCTTTTAAGGTTCCTGGCCCTTATGGCCTCCACCCTTTCTTCTACCAAAAGTACTGGAGCATTGTGGGAAACTCTATCTCTGACTTCTGCAAGCAATGCTTCACTACTAATTCCATGGATGAGACCATGAACCAAACCCTACTCTGTCTCATCCCAAAATGCCCCAAGCTTCAATGCACAAAAAACTTCAGACCAATTGGACTTTGCAACACAATCTACAAGTCCATCACTAAGATCATTGTCAACAGAATCAAGCCAATGCTGCCTGATATAATAGGGCCTAGCCAGGACAGTTTCCTTTCAAATAGAAGAGCCTCTGACAATGTTATCATTGTGCAAGAGTAAATCACTCACTTTAGAAAAATGAAAGGTAAACAGGGCAACATGATCCTTAAAATTGACCTAGAGAAAGCTTTTGACAGGTTGGAATGGTCCTTCATCAGGGACACACTCCATGCCTTCAACTTTTCCCTTGGATTGACCAAGCTTAGTATGTCTTGCATTAGCTCCTCCAGCATCTCAATCTTAGTTAATGGAGGGAAGGCAGAAGCTTTTAAGCCCTCCAGAGGCATCAGACAAGGGGATACCATATCCCCATACCTTTTCATAATGTGTATGGAGAGGCTATCCAGGTCAATCGACTAGGCAGTTCTAGACAATCAATGGAAACCCATAAGTATCAGTAGGTCTGGTCCAAAAATCTCACATCTTTTCTTTGCTGATGACCTCACCCTGTTTGCCAAGGCAAGCAACAGGAATTGCACCTCCATATACTCTATCTTTCAGTCCTTTAATGAGAGCTCTGGTAAAAAAAAATCAACCTTACTAAGTCAAGAGTGCTCTTATCCTCAAATACACCCCATGATACCATGGAATGTCTCACCAATGCTCTATCAATCCAAGCTACCACCTCATTTGGTAAATACCTAGGATTTCCCATATCCATAAGAAAGCCACTAGTGCATACTTTCAGTTCATAATAGACAATATACAATCCAAACTAGCTGGCTGGAAAACAAGTTGTCTCAACATGACTAGCAGGACCATCCTGGCCAAGTCTTCCCTAAATAATATCCCTAACCATGCCATGAAATACATCAATTTGCCCATAAAATCACCAACAAATTGATAGAATCCAAAGGAACTTTATCTGGGGCACCACCCCAGATAGGAAGAAAATGCACCTAAAAAGTTGGGACAGGGTTACAAAAAAGAAGTCCAATGGAGGGTTAGGGCTCCAAAAAGCTGAATTGAAAAACAAAGAAACCCTTACAAATCTGGCCCGGAGGACTTATCACAACACATCAAGTTTATGGGCCAGAGTTCTCATCTCTAAACATTGTAATCGGAACCATACTCTTAGAACCTTTAGATATCATAAATCTTCCACCTTGCAATGCATCATCAAGGGATGAGATACTTGCAGAAAGGCAAGCAGATGGGTAGTCCACAAAGGAAACAAGGTTAGCTTCCTGAGTGATGCCTGGATCCCGAACCACCCAGCAATTAGGGACATGATAGAAGGTCATCTTACTCAGGATGATGAAATTGACAAAGTAGACACTGTCTACAAATCAGGGATTTGGGATCTCTCCACCATCTCTATGGATCTGCCCCCAAGTATTTTTGACATGATCAATTCTGTCTTCATCCCCCCAAATCCTACCAAGGATGACAAGTTAATCTGGGGACTGACTACTAGTGGATCCTTCACCAACAACTCTACCTACTCTTTCCTTAGCAGAACCAAAAACAATTTTGAAATAGATGAGGAAGGGAATTCCAATTGGATCTGGAAATTACACACACCCAAAAAAATCAAGAACTTCATCTGGCTACTTATCCTCAAAAGGTTACGTATTGGAGGTTACCTTCACGGAATTGGGGTTAATTGTAACCCATAATGCTGTTTCTGCCACAATTTTGAAGAAACAAGTGACCACATCTTCTTTGAATGCATTAATGCAGCCCATTTCTTGCAAGACTTGCTATCTAGGTCCTCAATTGAGAGTAGGCAACAGAACCCCATCTTTTCACCTCAACAATGGACCTCAACTTGGAATAAGCTTAGGAACAAACCCTTTAATGATCATATCCTCGGGAAAACATACCCCCTTTTTGTTTTTGGCATATCTGGCTATGTAGAAACCATGACTTGTTCAACAATAAAAGAGATAGAATCAGCACCGCCAACACCATCTCTAAAGCAACTGAATACTTTGTGTTGGCAAAAAATACAGCTATAAAAAAAACTTTCCAAATCACTGTTAAATGGGATCCACCCAGAAGAGGTTTCTTTCAGCTGAATACAGATGGGGCACCAAAGGGCAACCCAGGAATATGAGGAATAAGTGGTGTATTCAGGAATCATAACGGGGACTAGATGATGGGGTATATGGAGAATACACCACATACAACCAACATTTTGTTGAATTGAAGGCTCTCCTAAAGGTACTGCAACTTGCTTAACAAAATGATTGGGTCCCTTTAGACATAAACATCGACTCGACAAAAATCATATAAATGCTAATTACAGGTAGCATAACATATGATCCTATGATTTGTGAATACAGGTTGTTAATATAAAGGATGGGCAGGGTCGTGGTGAAGCACGCGTACAGGGAGCAGAATAGGGTGGCAGATGCAATGGAAAAAGAAGCAGCAAAGACAATTTTTTTGGAAAGATCTAGCTTACTACCAGTTCCTCCGATGTTTGCAAATGATGTATTTTGGGCAGACATCCTAGGAACTGAAATTATTAGGGATTTTGTGGCATGTAATATTGACTCTATATCGCATAACATTGCACTGCTGGGGGATCTACAGTACCCCAGCAATGACAATACTGTGTAATATATTTTGATTAGTAGTTATATATAAATATCTGTTATAAATAGAGTTTTATTTAAGGTGAATGTCTATATTTCATAGAGATTTTAAGGATTTTACTTGGTGTCTATGTCACTCTTTTCCTATAAATATAGGGTCTTATTCCATTCTAATTGATCCCAAATAAATAAGAATTCTCCCTCTATACTTTTCTCTGCAATACTCTTCTTCTTCTTTTATTATTTTATAACACGTTATCAGCACGAAGCTCTAACCAATTGAGCAGAAGCTTTGGGATTAATTATTGTCAATTGTTCCATAAACTTCCTTCTTGATTAAATTCTGGATTTAAGGTAAGTATTTTATTTTATTTTTCTTTTTTAAATTCTTGAAATTCTATAATTTGATTTTAAATGCAAGCAAAGATAATAATTATTGATCATAACTCTTATAGAGTTTGCAAGAAATTATAACCACCCAAAGTGGTAAACTTTCTATGCCTTTCCATGATCAAATTCATGTATGATTGTGGGCAAAGAAGTGCAAACCCGTCTGTAACGGCCCGGTCGGTCGTTACATAGAATCTGCGTTATATTTACTGTTACTGCCTTGTCATAGGTTGGTTATACTATTTATGATGTGTTAGAGTCGGTTGGCTCGGGTTCAGAATGGTTATAGTGAGAATTGAGTCATTTAGTCTCTAAAAATAGCTTTATAGTTGGAAAAGTCAACTGAGAGTTGACTTATTGGTAAACAACCTCGGAATGCGGATTTCATGATTCGGATAGCTTTGTTGGGTGATTTGGGTCTTAGAAGTGTATTCAGAATATTTTTGTGATGTCCGGTGTAGAATTAGGCTTGAATTGGCGAAAGTTAGTTTTTGGCTATTTTCGATCGGCAGTGGAAAATAGGCTATCGGGGTCAAAATGGAATTACAGAAGTTGGAATAGGTTCGTAATGTCATTTTGGATATGTATGAAAAATTTCAGGTCAATCGGAGGTGGTTTGGATGGTTTCGGCATCGTTGGTGGAATTTAGGAATTTCAAAGTTCATAGGCTTGAATTTGATGTGATTTTGGTGTTTTGATGTTATTTGGGTGTTCTAAGAGTGAAACTAAGTTTGAATGATCATTTAGTATGTGTTGGTATATTTGGTTGGGTTCCCGGGGGCTCGGGATTGGTTTCAGATGGTTAACAGGCATTTTTTATCTTAAAAAGTCGGCTGTTTTTCTGGTGTCATTACAACAACAATTTGTGCATCGAGATCGCGTAAGGTTAAAGGAGTCCAGGGGGAATTTGTGAATCGCGATAGTAGGAGTGAGGGTGCTATCGCGTGTCCTAGATCGCGATCGCGTAGTTAGAGAGGCCCGTGTGGGAGCTGGTCAGATATACTACGCAATTGCGTGGGTAGGACTGCGATCGCGTTGAGTTGAGGCTTAGTGAATCGCGATCACGTGGAGTTATTCGCGATCGCAGAAGGTTAAATTTTGAGGCTGGAAATTTGCTCTTCGCGATCGCGACCTGATCTCCGCGATCGCAGTGAAGAATTAACTGAGCAGTATAAATTAAAACCCTCCGCGACCTTTGCCCACATTTCCACTATTTTTGAACGGGAATAAAGCTTTTGGAGCTATTTTGAAGAGGGAAAACGATTGTTCTTCATTGAGGTAAGGATTTTGTACCCCATAACTCGATTATATGTGATTAAGGACTAAATTAACAGTGTTTAATTAGGGAAAATCAGTAGAAAAAGGTGAAACTAGGGCTTGTGATTATGAGACCTTTAAGGGATTATTTGAGGGGTCAAACGGACTCTGATTTCAGAGTTCTTTATATGTACGGACTCGTGAGATGATGAGGATCGTTTTGGTATAAAGTTTGTTGAGTTTCGAGATGCGGACCCGGAAGTCGGGTTTTGGCTAATTTCGGGTTTTGTGCTTAATATTGATATTTTTCAATTGGAATTCATTCCCTTAGCATAATTTGATGTGAAAAATCTGAACTTGATAGATTTGGAGCACTCAGAAGTTGATTCGAGAGGAAAGCGTGTTGCAGAATAGCTTTTCGGGCTAGTTTAAGGTAAGTAATGTCTTTAAATCCTGTCCTGAGGATTTGAAACTGCGGACTTTACATTCTTTCACGGTTTTGGAGTGGCACACACACTGGATGACGAGTGTGGGGCATGCACGAATTGGAAATTTGGAAAGATGTTCCTTTTTAGGCAACTATTGAGTTGCGAAATTGCTTTTAAAGCATATGTTTTATAGTATTACTATGTTTTGACATATTTGTGTTATAAGACATGTTTGGGGCCTAGTGTCGATCTGTTCTAACCCCTTGGGGGATACTTTACTGATATTCCTCACTTATAAATTATGATTTTGCACTCAGTCTTTCTTGCTAAATTTGTTTTGACACTCAGAGTTTACTGATATTATTTAGGGTCGAGAACCCTGTTTATTTATGGCCCGAGTGGCATGTTGAGAGTGTCTGACTGAGTGAGGCCGAGGGCCAATATTGTGAGGATGTTATGATATGAGAGAGGTCGAGAGTCTGAGTGACTGATGCCTTGATTTGGCTTGTTATAGTGCTTGGGTTGTAGGAGCCCCTCCGGAGTTTGCACACACCCCCAATGAGCGCATGTACCTATTGAGTGCGAGTGCCGAGTGATGAGTGATTGGGAGGCATGAGTGACAGTGAGGTTGCCCGAGGGGCTGATGCTGACTGACTGTGAGGTGATGAGTGATTGTTACTGAGGGATGGTGAGGTGCTGAGGGAATATTTCTGAGTGATGATTATGCCCGATGGGCCAGTATTATGATGATATTTTACTGAGTTTTGATTATGATTCGTTTAATCTTTCAAACTGATATTTTTGGGATTTTTACTGAAAAACCCTTGAAATTATACTTGTTTCAAGGATTTTTACAGAAATTGGATTTTGAACTTATGTACACTTTATTGAGACTTGATATTTTACGATTTTGTGGATCAATGTATTTGTTGCTGTGTATTTCTTATTCTTCAGACTGTGATTTATTTTCATTACTACTGAGTTGGCGTACCCATCATTACTCCCTACACCTCTGTGTGCAGATCCATGTACTGGTTCTGAGCAGTAGCCATTTGGGTTCGTTCATCGACAACATTCGGGATTCCGAGGTAGCTGTCCAGCGTCCGCAGCTTCTCCATTTCCCTTCCTTTATTAGTATTAGTATGTTATTTCCTAGACATTGTTTAGGACATTAGTAGAGTTAGTTTTATTCTTAGATGCTCGTGATCGGTTGACTCCAGTCTTGGGGGATTGTTTAGACTGTTAGTTTATATTATGTTCGTTAAAGACTTAGAGGAATTTCTATAGCTATTATGTTGGTTATTAGTGATTTTTGAGAAACTATATTAAAATAAATGTGTAGTTATGTGATGGTTGGCTAGCCTAGTTCCACGATTGGCGCCATCACGACCTGTTAGGATTTGGGGTCGTGACACCGTCCCATTGAATTTGCTTCATTCGCATTCCCCTTAAGAATGTTATAGCAATATATGATAAGTATGAAGTAACAAAATTATTACCGTGAAGGTATCAATAGATGTGGACGTGGCAATATACAAAATTTTAATCGTCATCATTATGATAATGAGAAAAATAAGTTCTCAAAATAATCTTTCTCTCTTTGAAAGTAATATTTGTCATCGATTTGACATGCGATTTTGTAAAGCACATATAGATGATTACGGTCCATTCATGATGTGAATGTGATAACATCTGATTTATGAATGCATATTCATTCTTGGAAGAATATGAACGTGCTAGTGGTAGTGCATATACCACACTCACCTCTAAAAGGAGGTTTGAGATGAAATAAGAAAATAATTTCATTATTATGGCATGAATGGTCATTGATCACGTACCTATTGTGATTATGCCAATGTGATTATTACAAGGCAAAAGTAATAGAAGTAACATATCTTGCCTATGATGATCCATAATTGTACAACTTTCTCCTTGAAAGAGATATTCACTATATGGATTTTGATGAATATGCGGTAGTATAAAATTAGTTGAAAGCTCTAGAAGAGCCAATTATACTATTTTGGAGAAATAAATTGATTATCAATAATGTATTGTGTCTTAGTAAGTCTCAAAAACACTTATTGAGTTTTTAAAGTATCCGCGAAGCGGTTGGTTATATTGAGACTATAAATAAAAGAAAGATTTAATATCTTCTATTATTACAACTTGTAGCGTAGTAATCTGTATGTGAAAAATTATCCGCTTTATTCTGTAGTTTGTACTACATAAATAAAAGAATGCCACAATAAACTTGGAGTTTATTGATAATTGCACACGTCATGGTATAAACCTGAAGTTTATCAATATTGATAATTTATCCAGTTGGCATAATTAATTTTAGCCATGTTAATTTAAGTATGATGTACAAAATTTAACAGAATTCACATGGATAAATATTAAAGAACAAGAAAATTCTTTACAAATTCTCTTATTTTGCTTGTTCTCGCGATTATTATACCAACTAAAATTGGGATTGAATCCCTTAAATTCTGGAATTTATCAAAGGGGGCTCATTCACCTATCATGTATACCACATAAGATGCATCTATGAGATGGTTACATGTGCAATTATTATTAACCCGCAACCTGGTGTTTGCGAGGTAACTTGCTCAATAATTTAATTTAGAGCATAATTTTCAGATTTTCTATTCAAGACAGTTCACCTTGATAAGTTGGTTACATCATAACTAGTTTAGCAAAACGATTTATTGACTGCATCCACTTAATAACTAAACTATTGCTTATGACAACAAAGTTATCTATACCAGTTTGATATATGTTATACACGAAAGTATATCACATTCTCCCCTCACAACTGGTTCAGGGTCAAGAACCAAATAATTCCATCTTATTATTATTGATATGCGGTGTATATTTTGATTAACACCATAACGCACAAAGATGGGTTCCCAAAGTTGAGGAAGCAATTAGTTTTTCTAACATGAGGGGGAGATGATAAACATTTGAGAAAATGTTACGTGGAATGAATTATCAATTCTCTATAAGCATGATAATGTGATAGCGAGGATTTTCAAGGTGCAACATATTCATTGAAGTTCATATGGATGACTTATTCATCAGATCTCTGGTGACGTCAACCTTCAGGAAGCTAGTGCACAAGATTGAGATGCGAAGTCTCAAGGATGTGAATTGATGCTCTCATCAGAAGGAGTTAATACGTGTTGTACTCTTTTTCCCTTACAAGGTTTTGTCCCACTGTGTTTTCCTTACAAGGTTTTTAACGAGACAACAAAAAAACGTAATTCTAAACCTGTGTACTCTTTTTCTTTATCTAGAATTTTTTCCCATCGAGTTTTATTTTAGTTAAGATTTTAACGAGACACATTGTCTGTTGAATAGACAATTAGACATTCAAGGGAGGGTATTATAAGTAGAGTTTTATTTAAGGTGAGTGTCTACATTTTAGAGAGATTTTAGAGATTTTACTTGGTGGCTAAGTCCTCTTTCCCTATAAATAGAGATTCTTATTGCATTGTAATTGATCCCAAATAAATAAGAATTCTCCCTCTATATTTTTCTCTACAATACTCTTCTTTTATTATTTTATAACAATATCCACCTTTTAACCAAAAAAAAAAAGAAAAAGAAAAACCAGAGACTAGATAGTAACTGTTTAAACCATTTGGAGTCGATGGGGAACGTAGTTCATTTTATATTAATTCGCAGCAACTCTACAGACTAGAAGCTATTCACCAACTGCAAGGAGTTGTGCAAGTTTTCTCTCTTTCAGTTTTCAGTTTTCATTGACGGGTCAATTCACCTATAGCTAGCTACATTCTAGGTACCTACAATTATAGAGTAAGTTAAAGCTAGAGTTGAACCCTTGACGCTAATGTTTGAAATACCTCTCATTTAAGAGAATATGGCCACATATCTCAATTAATAATTTATTTCGTTAACTATATTAAGTAACATATTCAATTAGATATTAAGATTCGATCAGTTAGCGATCCTTACATAACTTGGTAATCTCCTATCAAGAGAAGCTACCAAAAGAAGAAAAGAAAAAAGTCTAATAAGAGAGTCATGCTTCTTTGAAATTTGTCAAAATTGTCATTTTACGTGTTTTGTTAGACCTTCCTGATCTACCTACATTGAGCATGAAAATTCTATTAGTCTGATGTATTCTTTACAATAGATATTGGTGGCAATATCTTAGCTGGTATTTACTTCAAAGATATGAAAAGTCTTCACAAAAAAAAAGTCATAAATATGTTGTAAAAAATATAATTTTCAATAATATTTCAACATATGAAGAAGAGTCTTAAAAAAAATGTTTAAAGGTTAGGACCCATTTGGCCATAGATTTTGTCAAAATAAACTTGGGTTTTATTTGGCAAACACATGTTTGACCATAGATTTTGCTTATATTTTGGCAAAATCCCACATTCCAAATCCCAAATAATACACATGTTTTTTCAAAATAAATTTGGGAAATATGTTTTGAAAACGTATGTTCAAACACATTTTTATCTTCAAGCCAAACTTCACCCAAAACAGATTTTTCAAAACAAATTTGGGAATCTATAGCCAAACACTAGCTTAGATTTCAATTTATGTATCTTACTTTTATCCGCGGTATATTTAAAACGGAAAAGGCCTAAAAATGCCACTCAACTTACAGAAATGGCATATCGATGTCATCCGTTAAAAGCTCGTTATTTTCATGCCACTACCGTTAAATATTTGGCTCATCTATGCCATTATTTGACTAACGACTGAACTTTTTCTTTTTTTAAATATTTATAATTAGTGAATAGACCCACATTTCCACGTGTTTGTTCATTATTGGTCCGACTTTACCCCTGCCCTACATTAGTTTTAACCTTGGTTAGGAGTATTTACTCAAACCCAACCCGGTAAAAACAAACCCTAATTATTAACCCAAGGGATAAATACTGCGAAATAAAAGAAAAATAAGCATTATCAGGGTCATCGAGCAGCGCGTGAGCAAGAGGGCGGTGTGTGGCGGAAATGAGTGTCGGCGATGAGCATTGAGTTCTCTTCGAATGTATAAATCTATCAGTAAAAACATCGGTTTGAGGTGTGATATTTCACTATAGGGTCAACGTGTATGTAGATATTATACAGATGCAGATCAGAAGCATTGAAGAATTTGTGCCATAAGGATTCGAAGTGTAAATCGGAGTTTGTTAAGAACAAAAAGGCGATTTTGGGACAGTGGATGGAGGCGGAACCTAGACGGAATTTGTTGGAGGGACGTTTATGAGAGGGCTTTCTAAAGAAAGTGGAATCGGCGGCGATAGCTTTGTCATCGCCTTTGAGAAAAAGTTGTCGAGTAACCTAACCCTTCACTCTCCACTATAGATGATTTAGAAGCTTCTGCTATTATTGATGCTGCAACGATAACAGAGTTGAGTTAATAATTTTGGTTAGGTTGGGTAAATAATTTGGGTATGTTTTAACGGGTTGGGTTTGGGTAAATGCACATAACCAAGGTTAAAACTAATGTAGGGCAGGGGTAAAGTCGGACCAATTATGAACAGACACGTGGAAATGTGTGTCTATTCACTAATTATAAATAGTTAAAAACAAAAAAATTCAGTCGTTAGTCAAATAATGGCATAGATGGGCCAAATATTTAACGGTAGTGGCATGAAAGTAGCGAGCTTTTAACGGATGGCATCGATACGCCATTTCTGTAAGTTGAGTGGCATTTTTAGGCTTTTTTCCTTTATATATTACAAACAATAAAATGCCAAATATATCTTTTTACTATGAGATAAGGTTTAAATATACCATTCATTATACTTTGGGTCCAAATATACTCTTGCCGTAATACTATCGGTTCAAATATACTCCTCTTCTATTAAATTTGGCCAAGGTGGACATCCAATCCTACAGGACACTACTAGCCTGTTTGGCCAAGCTTCTAAAATCAGCTTATTTTGAGAAGTGTTTTTCTCAAAAGTACTTTTAAACTTTTGGCGAGAAGTAGTTTGTGTTTGGCTCATTAATTTGAAAAGCACTTTTAAGCAGTAATTAGTGTTTGGTCAAACTTTTGAAAACTACTTCTCAGTGTATTTTTCTCAAAAGTGCTTCTCAGAAAAGTGCTTTTGGAGAAAAGCTATTTTTTTCTGCTTCTCCAAAAACTGCTTCTGTTTCTCCTCAAAAACACTTTTTTTCCTTCCAGAAGCTTGGCCAAACACCTCATTTTTTGGCCAAAAGTGCTTTTGGCAAAAAAAAAAAAAAAGCTTTTGGCGAAGAAAAAAGTTTGGCCAAACAGGCTATACATTTGATAAGGTGGATGCCACGTGGCAAGCCACCTCAGCGCCCCTAATCCTATATAAAAAAGACTAAAATTTGAAATACAATATTTCATGGTAGTGGTAATGCTGGCAATAGTGGTGGAGGGGAAGAAAATTTTAGTGGTGGAAAAAAAATAGAATGGAGGGATAAAATGGGTTAGGAGCGCTGATGTGGCAAGTTATGTGTCATCTACCTTATCGAGTGTCAATCACGTAGGATGGATGTTCATCTTGGACAAACTTAACGGAAAAGGAGTATATTTGAATCGATAGTATTATGACAATGGTATATTTGGACTCAAAGTATAACGAGTGGTACATTCAAAGCTTTTCTTATATTATAAATATTTTTAATTTAAGATCACAAAATTCAAAAAAAAAGAAAATTAATATTTTAAATTGCTTGCATCGTCAAACTAAGATATTAATTGAAACAAAGGAAGTTTTAGGTGTTTGCACCGTACCCTCTATCTTAAGTTAAAGTTATATGATATCTAGTGTATCTCGAAGAGATTGATGATATCTTTGTTGGGTTTTTTAAGCATTAATATACCTTAAAAGATGGTGAATGGGAAATGGAGGGAAAATGAAATGTTTGAGTTTCCTTTTTGACGAACGGACATTGTCCCATACTGGAAGAGGAAAAGGTTTTTGATGAGTATATAAACAATTGCTCTTCTTCTAACTCTTAAAGAGTTGAGAAGAAGGCAAGCCTCGCGTCGTCGTCGTCACTCGCTCGGCTCGGCTTTAGATTCGGATTTGGATTTGGTCAAATGATCGATTGATTTTTTGAACCAAATTTATTTGTTAATAGTAAATATTAACAGAAATATTATTAAATATTAGTAATAACATAATATTAATATTAAATCCAACGAAATATTAAAAGTTTTTCCGTTTTCCGTTTTTTGGTTTTTGTAACTAAACATTAACCTCCCTCTTGAATTCCCAGTTTATTATTGCGTAAATAGTCATTTATGTTATGGCATTTATGCTATGGACATTTTATATAAACATTCATTCTGAAGAATTGCACCTCTTCAGTTTCATCTCAACATTGGCTATAAATACCAGTCCATTCTCTCAGATTTTTCATACGATTTTCTGAGTTCTCCTCCTTTCTTCTACATACTTTTAACTTCAAAGAAAGCAACAATAAGTGTGATTTGCTACCGAACTTTGTGTTCACTGAAACACTGTGGTTTGAAGTACTGCTACTCTAGTGTGTAATTCGTTCTATCCTGGGAGGAATAATCTACAACCTTGGGTACTAAAAGGGGATTAAATTCCTAAAGGAAATATTGTGAATTCAGTGGGCTCAGATTAATTCTATTTATTTTATATTTTTATTTATATGTTATTTTATTTTCTCTAAAATTATTTTACAAACACAGTTTAATAGCAAACTTAAGGAATTTAATTTTTGTTTTTTGTATTTGTGTTTTATTTACTGTTCTGGAGATTAAAGCCTTCGTGGTGATTTTCTACTCCGTTGGAGAATAAAATCAACGTGATTTTCTACTCCAGTAGTTTAAATGTTTATTAAACGTTTGTTTGTGTCATTCTTTTACAGAAATGACGAATGACAACGGAAAATAAGTTGTTCTAATGGTGACTGCCAATGCATCGACAAGCCGAACACTGGCATTGGCACCGGGGAAAACCCTGAAAATTTTTCTGGGATAGATTTCAAGCGGTGGCAGCAGAAGATGTTCTTCTACTTGACTACTTTAAGTCTGCAGAAGTTCATTAAGGAAGATGTTCCTGTTCTGCCGGACGAAACTCTAGAAAATGATCGTTTCCTCGTGACCGAGGTGTGGAAGCATTTTGATTTTCTATGCAATAATTACTTTCTTAGTGGACTGGAGCACGATCTGTATAATGTCTATAGTAATGTGGAGACGTCAAAATAACTGTGGGTTGCGCTTGAATGAAAATACAAAATTAAAGATGTCGGGTTGAAGAAATTCGTTGCTGCTAAATTTTTGGACTACAAAATGGTAGATAACAAGTCTGTTATTACCCAATTCCAGGAATTGCAAGTGGTTATTCACGATCTCCCTGCTGAAGGTATAATTCAAATTAATACTGATGTTGAAAGTATTAATTTTATTATATTTACTAATAGAATTTTCATTGAAGGTCTTATCATCAATGAAGCATTCCAAGTTTCAGCGATGATTGAGAAGTTGCCTCCTCTGTGGAAGGACTTCAAAAATTACTTAAAACACAAACATAAGGAGATGTCCCTTGAAGATCTCATTGTTCGGTTGAGAATCGAAGAGGAGAACAAAGCTTCTGAAAAGAAAGATCGTGGAAACTCATAAATAATGGGAGCAAACATTGTTGAGGATGCTCCTCAAAATAACAGAAAGAGGAAGAAGACTTCTGGACCGAAAAACAACCCAAGCAAGAGGCGGTTCAATGGGAATTTCTAGAACTGTGAAAAAGTTGGACACATATCTGTAGATTGTCGTGCTCCAAAGAAAGACAAGAAGAAGGGTCAAGACAACATGGTTGAAAAGCACGAAGATGTTGATGACTTGTGTGTTATGCTTTCTGAATGCAACCCGGTAGAAAATCCTAAGGAGTGGTGGCTTGATTCTGGAGCCACTTGCCATGTTTGTGCTGTCAAAGAATCATTTGCTACATATGCTCCTGTTGGACCCAAAGAGACGTTTTCTATGGGAAATGCTGCAACGGCTAGGATTGAAGGATGTGAGAAGATATTTCTGAAAATGACTTCTGGCAAGGTGGTGACTTTGAACAACGTCCTTCATGTTCCTGAGATTAGGAAGAACTTAGTCTCTAATGGACTTCTTGTTAAGAACGGTTTTAAGTGTGTTTTTGTATCCGATAAGGTTGTAATAAGTAAGAACGAAATATTTGTAGGAAAATGTTACCTCACTGTGGGCCTTTTCAAGTTGAATGTAATGGTTGTTGAGAATAATAATAAAATTTCATCTTCGTCTTATTTACTTGAGTCAAATGAATTATGGCATATACGCTTGGGTCATGTCAATTATAAAACCTTGCGGAAAATGATTAATTTGGAAGTATTGCCTAAGTTTGAATGCGACAAATCAAAATGTCAAATATGTGTGGAATCTAAGTATGTTAAACATCCTTATAAGCCAGTTAAAAGGAATTCAAATCCTTTAGACTTAATTCATACAGATATTTGTGACATGAAGTCAATACCATCTCGCAGTGGAAAGAAGTATTTCATAACTTTTATTGATAGCTTTTATTGATGACAGTACTCGATATTGCTATGTTTACTTACATAGTAGTAAAAATGAAGCAATAGACGCATTTAAGCAATACAAAAATGAAGTTGAAATGCAACTTGATAAGAAGTGATAGGGGTGGTGAATATAAATCTCCTTTTGAAGAAACATGTTTAGAATATGGAATTATTCATCAAACAACTGCCCCTTACACGCCCCAATCCAATGGGATTGCAGAAATAAATAATCGTTCATTAAAGGAGATGATGAACGCATTGTTGATAAGTTCTGATTTGCCACAGAACTTGTGGGGGGAAGCCGTTCTTACGGGTAACCGGATACTAAATCGAGTACCCCATAGAAAAACACAATCTATTCCATATGAAAGATGGAAAGGAAGGAAGCCCAAATTGAATTATTTTAAAGTGTGGGGGTGTTTGGCAAAAGTGCAAGTTCCTAAACCCAAAAGGGTAAAAATAGGACTGAAAATCGTAGATTGTGTTTTCATAGGATATGCAACCAATAGTAAAGCATATCGATTTCTGGTTCATAAATCAGAAAATCCCGATATTCATAATAATTCGGTTATAGAATCAGATAATGATGAGTTCTTTGAAAATATATATTCGTATAAAAAGGAATGTGAGTCGATTGGTGAAGGATCTAAATGACCTCGGGAAGAAACAAAAGAAAGTATATTTAATCAGGAGGATCCAAGACGTAGTAAACGTCAAAGAATGTCTACTTTATTTGGACCAAATTTTGTGACTTTCTTATTGGAAAATGAGCCTCGAACATTTAAAGAAGCTATGTCTTCTTCAGAATCATTATTTTGGAAATAGGCAGTCAATAGTAAAATAGAATCCATATTGAACAACCATACATGGGAATTGGTTGATCTGCCTCCTGGAAATAAACCGTTGGGTTCTAAATGGATCTTTAAGAGAAAAATGAAAGATGATGGCACTATTGATAAATATAACGCAAGACTTGTGGTAAAAGGGTATAGACAACGAGAAGGTCTTGATTATTTTGATACATACTCTCCAGTTACAAGAATTGCGTCCATACAAATGTTAGTAGCGTTACCTACAGTTTATGGTCTTAAAATTCATCAAATGGACGTTAAGACGGTCTTCTTAAATGGAGATTTGGAGGAAAAAATATACAAAGAACAACCTGAAGAGTTTGTGGTTGCAGGTAAAGAAAAGAAGGTATGCAGACCTGTTAAGTCCCTTTACGGACTAAAACAAACACCCAAACCATGGCATGCGAAATTTGACCAAACAATATTGTCAAATGGTTTTAAGATAAATGAATGTGATAAATATGTGTACATTAAAAATATTCCAAATCACATAGTCATTGTTTGTTTATATGTGGATGATATGTTGATAATGAGTAATGACATTGCCAACATAAATGCGACTAAGCGTATGCTAACTAGCAAGTTTGTATGAAGGACTTGGGAGTTGCTGATTTAATTCTGGAGATTAAGATCCATAAGACTCCTCAAGGTTTGGAGTTGTCACAATCTCATTATATTAAAACATTTTTTGAAAAATTCAAGCACTTAGGGTTTAAAGTTGCAAAGACTCCCATTGACGTAAATTTTGCATTAGCAAATAACAAAAGCCAAAGCATATCATAATTGGATTATGCTCGTGTGTTGGGATGCTTAATGTATGTCATGAATTGTACACGACCAGATATAGCTTGTGCTATAAGTAAATTGATTCGGTACACGAGCAATCCAGGTCATTCTCATTGGATGGCAATGAAACGAGTTTTGGGATATTTAGACATACCCGTGACTTTTCTTTGCACCACAATAAATATCATGCGGTGATTGAGGAATATTGTGATGAAAATTGGATCACCGGTTCAACTGATTCTAAGTCCACAAGTGTATATGTATTCACTATTGGTGGACGAGCGGTATCTTGAAAGTCGTCCAAACAAACTTATATTGCCCGCTCTACAATGGAGGTTGAATTCATAGCCTTAGATAAAGCCGGTGAAGAAGCTGAATGGCTCCGGAATTTCTTGGAAGACTTTCCATTTTGGGCCAAGCCGTTGGCACTAATATACATACATTGCGATAGTCAAGCGGCAATTGGAAGGGATGGGAGCGTTATGTATAACGGTAAATCTCGTCATATACGACGAAGATATCAAACCGTTAGGAAATTACTCTCTAGAAGAATTATCACGATTTACTATGTAAAGCCAAGCGATAATGTGTCGGATCCACTTACAAAAGGCCTAACTAGAGAGGTAGTTGAGAAATCATCGAGGGGAATGTGACTATGGACGAGAACAAGTTATTGTGGCAGTAACTCTACCTAGAAGACTGGAGATCCCAAGATCTAGGTTCAAGGATATCAAACAAAGTCATTAATGACGGTTCAACATTGTCAACTAAAATTTTGGTCCATTCTCGTGATGAGACAATGTTCAGTACCAAGGATAAAGCATTAAGGCTTTTTAATGAGTTCTAAATTTGATACGGGGTATATCAAATAGTGTATCTACGAGATGGACGTCTAGGAATCACCTATGTAAGTGTGAAGTGTTAGCCGCTTCAAGGAGAATTTTGAAAGGCCAGTTCTCTACGCACTTATGAAACCAGGCAGTGTTCATGGATGAAACGAACACAACAATGAGAACCAAAGACGGTTAAGGGTTGTTTGTGTGACTTATGGTTGTCTAGGTATACACCAAAGTTCGACGGTTCAAAGATATCAAATCTACCGATTGACCGAGTATATCCGACATAAGTTCAGTACAGAAAGTTCAAAAGGAAACCTACTTATCCAGATGCAATTAATCCTTGCTTGCGAATCACATAGTTTTTCATGCATACTTCCTGATATACCCATTCCCCATTCATGTGGGGGATTGTTGGGTTTTTAAGCATTAATATAGCTTAAAAGAGGGTGAATGAGAAATGGAGGAAAAAATAAAATGTTTGAGTTTTTCTCCTTGACAAAGGGACATTGTCCTATATTGGAAGAGGAAAAAGTTTTTGATGGGTATATAAATAATTGTTCTTCTTCTAGATCTTAAAGAGTTGAGAAGAAGGCAAGCCTCGTGCTGTCATCGTCGCTCGCTCGGCTCGACTTCGGATTTAGATTTGGTCAACTGATCGATTGATTGGTTATTTTTTAGACCAAATTTATTAACATAAATGTTATTAAATATCCGTTTTAATAACAGAATATTAATATTAAATCCAACGAATATTAATATTAAATCAAAAGAATATTAATATTAAATTCAACGGAATATTAAAAGTTTTTCCGTTATTCGTTTTCCGTTTTTCGATTTTTGTAACTGAAAGTTAACCTCCCTCTTGAATTCCTGGTTTATTGTTGCGTAAATAACTATTTATGTTATGACCGTTTTACATAAACAATCATTTTGAAGAGTTGCACCTCTTTAGTTTTCAGTTCAACGTTAGCTATAAATATCAGTCAATTCTCTCAGATTTTTCATACAATTTTCTGAGTTCTCCTCATTTCTTCTGCATACTTTTAACTTCAAAGAAAGCAACAGTAAGTGTGAATTCAGTGGCTCAGATTAAATTCTGTTTATTTTATATTTTTGTTTATATGTTATTTTATTTTCTCAAGAATTATTTTACAAATACAGTTTAATAACAATCTTTTTCTATTCATCCAATTTAAAAATATTTCTTTAATTGCACGTTGAGTCAAAGAAGACAAACACATAAATTAGACGGAGGGAGAAGTTTGCAATAACTGTTTGATTGTTACTTAGATCCCGTTTGGACATATAAAATTTTTATTTTTTTCAAGAAAAATAAATAAATTGAAAACAATGTTTGGTTATCAAATTCAATATTTTTTTTTCAATTTCACTTGAAAATGCATTTTCAAATTTGAAAATTTGGTTCTTACCGATTTTTCAATTGAAAATGCATTTTCACTAGTTTTTAATTTTACAAATTTATCCCATACTTTTAAAATTTATACAATGACCCCAGCAACTATTAACCTACAACTACCCACAAAAATACAAAATGCGCATGTCTTTTAAAATTCCTGGTGATGCAAACAGCCAATTAATCTATCTTTTGTTTTTATTTATCTCTTAAAATATGTAGTTTTTTTTGAATTATTGATATACCCCAATATTAAAGAAGAACTTGTTCATATTCATGTTGTTTTTTGCTTAAATTCCTTCTCTGTGTATTAGTAGAATTAGAAAATGTGATATTGATTTTGCATCTTCTATGTTGAACAATAACATTTTGATTGTTTTTTTCAAATAGGATAATCAAATTGGGGTGATTTTAATATATTTTACAAGTTGTGGGGTATAAATCATATTTCATGATTTTGAAAAAAAACATTCAAGTATGTTACAAATATTATAACCAAACACAAACTTCATCTTTAATTAAAATTCTAAATTCCAAATTTCAATTATTATTTTTTAGGAATGTATGGCGAAACCCCTGCTTAATAGGTAAGCCAAAAATATAATTCAGGCGGCAAAGTAGCGCTTCCACACTAATCAGTACGTGTTTCATCATTATCACTACGGAATTCGATTTTCATGCTACTGCTCTATATATAGACCTTAAATTTCTATCTACTGCAATCAAACCTTTTGCTCAGCTAGCTGCTAATTAACAAAAAACTCAAATACTAGCCTATGGTTTGCACGGCAAGTGCAACTAAATTCACCACACAACTTTAAGTTAAACCATTTAAGATGGAAGTAATTTATTAAGGGCATCTCCATTCTTTTACGCCAAAATGGTATATATACCAAAATTGTGCAAATTAACTCCAACCCATTCATATTCTATACATTAAAAAAGAATATCTTTTTTATATTTTCTATTTAAATTTATTTTTTTATTTCATAAAACAAATCCCTTTTCTAAGTTTTACGTATTCATCGCATATAATTCATTTTTTTTTTCTTATATAACTATTTTATACCATAAATTTTTAAATAATATCAAATATGAGAAAATATTATACATTATACATATTAATGGATAATTCAAATAAAAGTGAAATCATTAATAAGATATAATTAAATAAATATTATATTATGGTAAAATTTAATTTAATTTCTACATAAATATTCAACTCCCATGATTAGTATGTTGCTCTTATAAATGTTCTATTATTGCATTACGAAGGGATGATGATACTTTTTAATTTAATTATAACTTATAATAAAATTAACTTATAATTTATATAAAAATAATATAGATGAAAAATAATTTGTAAATATTATACAAAAAAAATTAAGATGTAAAATTAATATTATACAGATATGGCATAAAAAGTAAAAGTACTTATAGAATTTATAATATGTTAAAGTAAAAATATTATATAATAAAAAATAATAATAAACTATTGATGAATAATAATAATGTTGATGTGTAGTGTGATACAATATTCAACACACCAAAATGGTGTAAGAAATGATGTTAGAGTTGGATCACCAAAACATCATATGTTACACCAAAATAGCATTTGGCGTAATTGGCGCATGATTGGAGATGGTCTAAGGACGTACGTACGTAATTTTTATTATAGTATAAAATATTTTAACATTATTTGTATAGTTTTAATTGACAGATTATAACTAAACGCTTCCTAATATGTTTGTAAGTTACCATTTCATACTTGTTATAAAAAATCACGTAAGTATATAAAATACTCATTTTGTCATTTTGTGTGATGACCCAATAAGCCATCTTCTGTTTAGAAACTAAGTATGTCATCTGACGCCTTATAAAATATATTTTAGCCTTTCTTGATTTGCGTGTGCAGTCCGCATGTCTTTCCGGAAAGCTTTTACGTTATAAAATGAGAAAATTAAGATTTTTTTTGTCTAAAAACTTCATTTGAGTTGACTTCGGTAAACATTTTTAGTAAACGAACCCGAATTCGTGTTTTGACGATTCCAGTGGGGCCTTACTCTGATTTTGGACTTGCGCGTATGCTCGGAATCGAATTCGGAAGTCCCTAGCCCGAGATATCGGACTTTGTCGAAATTTGAAAGTTAAAGGCTTAATGAATTTGGCATGTTTGACCAAAGTTTGACTTTTTGGATAACGGGTCCGTATTTTGGTTTCGAAACCCGTTATAGGTCCAATACCATATTTATGACTTATCTGCAAAATTTGATAAAAAACAGAGTTGGTTTGACGTGATTCGAACGTCCTGTGTTGAAAGTAGAAGTTTCAAAGTTTTCTTGAAAATTTCATATGATTTGGTGTTCAATTCGTAGTTCTAGGTGTTATTTTAGCGATTTGAACACGCGAGCAAGTTCGTATGATGTTTATAGACTTGTGTGCATGTTTAGTTTGGAGCCCCGAGGGCTCGGATGAGTTTCGGATAGGCTACAGAGTGAAAATTGGACTTAAAGCATTGCTGGTGTTTCAATTTCCGGTGTAGGCCTCTTATCTCGCAAATGCGAGATCAGACATCGTATTTGCGACCTCTGAAGGTTCCGCATTGTAACGACCCGATCAGTCGTTTCGGGAACTTAAGCTCCGTTCGGTGGCGTAAGGTCTTGGAAAACTTCACATTGTGTATATCGACCTGTGTGCGTGGGTAGATTCAGTTACCGGATAATCCGGAGTCTAATTGGAAGAATTTTTTTTGTTTTAGAAGCTTAAGAGATGGAAGTTGACCAGAGGTTTGACTTTTGTGTAAACGGTCTCGAAATGAGTTTTGGTTAATGTCAACAACTTTGTATGATGATTTTGGACTTAGGTGCGTGTCCGGAATTGGTTTTGGAGGTCCGTAGAGTGATTTGAGGTATTTTGGCGAAAGTTAGAATTTCGGCGATTTCGGTCGATAGGTGAAATTTTGATATCGGGCTCGGAATGGAATTTCGAGAGTGGCTGTAGGTCCGTTGTGTCATTTGGGACTTGTCTGCAAAATTTCACGTCATTCCGGGTTGATTTGATAGGTTTCGACGTGAGTGTTGATATTTGAAGTTTTGAAAATTCATAAGTTTGATTTTTGGTTTGATTCATTTTTTTAGTGTTGTTTTATGTGTTTTGAAACCTAGAGCGAGTCCGTGTTAAGTTATATGACTTGTGTGTGTGGTTGGACGGGGTCCTGAGGGCTTCGGGTGTGTTTCGGATGGGTGTCGGGTTCATTTTCCTTATTTTTGAACAACTGAAATTTGCCTTCTGGTTTCCTTCTATGCGATCACATAGGAGTAGTCGCGATCACATAGTGTCTATTTGGACAGCCCAGTTTTTTCTTAATCGCGATCGCACAACTTTTAGACTTTACTCTACGCGTTCGCATACACACATTCGCGATCGCGGAAGTATATTTTCCTCTTCTTCGCGATCACATCTTCACAATCGCGATCGCACAATGCTATTTTGGAAGTGACCATTTCTTCTTCTATGCGATCGCAATAATTGGCCCGCGATCGCATTGAACAAAAGGGTACCTGGGCAGTTTTTCCCTTTCCTCTTCGGGATCGCGAACCATACTCCGCGATCGCGATTCATTACACGTCTGGGCAGAATATAAGTTTCCAAAATCGAGGGTTAAGCCATTTTAACATATTTTGACTTCTAGAGCTCGGTTTTGGGCGATTCTTTGAGGACTTTTCACACAATTCGAATGGGTAAGTGTTCTTTAACTAGAATCGATTATATTTCATGAATTAGTTCTTGTTTTTATCATTTAATTTTTGTTTTGGGTTGAGGGAATTGTGGGTTTTGAAAGAAAACTTCTAAGAGGAAATTTCATGATTTGAAAGACCAAATGACATCGAAATTTGATAAATTTAGTATGGGTGAACTTGTATCGGAATGGGTAATCGGAATTTGTAAAATTTGTCGAGTTCCGAGGTGCGGGCCCGAGGGTCGACTTTTGGATCAATTTTCATAATTTAGTAAAGATTGAAACTTTATTATTCAGAATCATTCCTTATACGTGTTATGTGTATTTTGAAGTTGTTTTAGTTGATTTTGAGCCGTCCGGAGGTCTTTCCTCCCTAGAAGTTCACTTTTGAGTATCCGGTTTTCGTCTTTGAGGCAAGTATCTTTCCTAACCTTGTGTGGGGGAACTACCCCTTAGGATTGAGTCTTCCTTGTTGATTGTAGTACGAGTATGCGAGGTGACGAGTGTGTACTCGGACTTATTTGCAATTAGATTGGCCTTTTAGGATTCATAGGATCTTATATTACCTGTGTATGATTTGTAATTGTTACATTTGAATCCTTGGTTGTTAATTTCATCCCTTCCTGTTAAATTAGAATTATTTATTTTTGGATTCCTTCGTTGGCTATTTGACCTTACTTGACTTAACTGAATATTCTACTTCTCTCATCATCATGCTATATTTTCTTCCTAGCTTGCCTAATTGACTATAATTAGTGTCATCTAGCCTTATAGTTGACTAGCCGTAGTTGGAACATCTATTTGTTGGAGTCAAGCATGCCCGTGAGTCTTACATTGTGATTTATATGACTATTACCTTAAGTGCTACTTAGGTCTAATTGTTAGACATTTATGTTATTTGTATTTCCTTGATGTTGCCTATTACTGGGCCTTTGTTGAAGTCGAGTTTATTCCGTGAAGTTAACTGTTTAGGTGAGATTGGTTATAGCTGTTTCCCTTGCCGGGATCGTGTGGTTTCTCTTATTATTCTATTGTTGATGATGTTGTTTGCCTTGTTGACTCCTTTGCCGGGATGTTATGGTTTCTATTACTATTTATGCTGTTAATGATATTATTTGTATTGTTGACTCCCTTGTCGGGACGTTGTAATTTATGGTTCATATTGTTGATGTTCCTTGCCAAATTGTTGTTCTTGATATTGTTTGGGTGAGGAAGAGTGTAAAGCACGAAGGGTGATGCCGTGTATTTATTTGTTGCATTGTGAGGAAGAGTGTAAAGCACGAAGGGTGATGCCGAGTATTTATTTGTGGCATTGTGAGGATGAGAGTGTAAAGCACGAAGGGTGATGCCGTGTCATAATTTAATATTCAAAAGCACGAAGGATAATGCCGTGCCGTTTTATTTATTCATTGCATCGTGAGGATAGAGTAAAAGCACGAAGGGTGATGCCGTGTATTTATTTACTTGTTTTGGTGAGGATGAGAGTAAAAGCACGAAGGGTGATGCCGTGCACTTGTTTTGGTGAGGATGAGAGTAAAAGCACGAAGGGTGATGTCGTATACTTGTCTTTGCATTTTATTCCGTTATTCTAAATTTGGATATTCCTACTGATCTCTTACTTAATTTATTGGCAAGATTTGATATTTCTCGTGTACTGCATGGCAAATTCTGAGTTACGGACTGAGTTCCGGTAGATAAATCTTGAGGAGATTTTGATCAAGGGATTTTATTGAAAAGTATTATTGAAACCAATGGTTTCGAAATGATTACATTTGGATGACTTTTACATCGAAGGTATATTTGAAAAGCACTAGTCTTGCCTAAATGATATTTGGAAGTCATTTATTGGGAAAGCATCTTTGGGAAGTTTCGTATTTTGAAAGAAACTATGTTTTACGTAATTCTATCTATTAAATATACTTATATCTACTTTTAGAGAAAGTATGCTTTCAAAGGAAACTCTTCCATACTAAAATGATTTTATTTTCAAAAGAGTTTCATATGAACTGTTGTTTAAAGATTTCCACCAGTTTATGAATTTTAATGGCTAACGCCCGATGTGAACAAACCAACGTAGAGTTGAGTTATTGGTGTCCTCTATTGTATTGTGTTTCGTTTCAGCTTGGCTTGTTTTGCTGTCCATCTTTCTGTGTATTTTTGTGCTGTTTCGTGATTGATTTCTTCAATATCCTTCCGCTTTATATTGTCATTATTGTAAATTACCCCGTGAAGTCTTAGATAGACGTAACGTTCAGTCATTTCTATATTCATGTTGTAGACCAGTGGTGTCTTGACTAGTCCTCGTCACTACTCCACCGAGGTTAGTCTTAATACTTACTGGGCACCGCTGTGGTGTGCTCATACTACACTTCTGTGCATTTTTGTTTGCACAGATCCAAGTTTTGGTTGTTAGTAGTTGCGCGGATAATTGCTGAGGAGACTCAAGGCAACCTGTTGCTGCGTTCGCAGGCTTCGGAGTCACCTTTCTGTTTATTTCAACTGTACTTACTTATTTCTAGACAATTGTATTTAGATTTGGTAGAAAGATTTCGTAGAGCTTATGACTTGTACCTTACCGGGTTTTGGGGAAAATGTAGACTCAGTCAAGATTTCTATTATCGAGATTGTTAAATTTCTTTTATTATTGTTAGTGTGGTTAAATGTTAGGCTTACCTAGTCCCTAAGACTAGGTGCCATCACGGTACCCAACGGAGGAAAATTTGGGTCGTGACAAGTTGGTATTAGAGCCCTAGGTTCATAGGTGCTACGAGTCATACGCGAGTTTAGTAGCATCTTGCGGATCGGTACGGAGACGTCTGTACTTATCTTCGAGAGGCTACGAAACTATTAGGACAATTTCACTTCCTTCATTCCTATCGTGCGAGTTTATTGATCTTGAAGTTTGAAATTATCGTTCCATTTGGTTGCTTCAGTTAGGAGAGGAGTCTGTAGAGTCATTGAGAGATTCAAACATGATATTCGATTTAGTGGGACTCGAGAATTAGAGTAGGATGCCTCGTTTCAGCAGGTAGTAGGGATCGCTCGCCGGTTAGGGAGCATGTGGGACCGGGAGTGAGAGGATAAACGAGGTCAGGAGAGAGAGTTCAGGGAGGCGAGGAGGCCTCGTAGACCGGAGTAATCTACTGGTCCTTCTTATGGCACCAAGGTGCGTCATGGTAGAGAATTTTGGGTCAACCAGCTCAGTTTGCATTACCAGCTTCGCATGGAGGCATTTCAGGTACTCATGGGTCTCAGAGGATCCGTATTGTGTGTTTTCCACAACCACGTCGGTAGGGAGATTGTTTTCAGTGTGGAGATGTTAGTCACAGGGTGAGAGATTATTCCAGGGTTCAGGTAAGTGCGCTATAGCATGGCATTCAGATGAGTAGAGGGCACCCAAGAGGGGGAGGCCCGACCCGTTGATGTATTTCATATGATAAGCTGGAGACCGTTGGGTCAGAGATTATCACCCAGGTATGTTGTGATGTGCTAAAGTGGGGTACCATTGTGTTTCACTATAGTCCTATTGGTCAAGACGAGTTTCCCTTATTTGTTGTTTTATTTATGGGTGAGTTTCATGTTTTGCACTCTGTTTTTGTGTTTGCTCCCGTTGGGAGATTCTATGAGTAGTAGCCCGTATCTATCGTTGTCTCATTCATCCTTGCTAGTGGTGAAACTAGAGGTGAGTCCTTGTTGTTCATTATGGTGAGCTTTATATGAATTTTCCTAAGTATTTTATTTACGAGCTGTGATCTGATATTCCACCAAGATGTGAGTTTAGTTAGTATTATGACTTTTATCAGCTGAGATGAGTTAATGGAGAAATTTCTATTGGTATGATATATTTTCAATATATGATTCAGAGTTGAGGGTGAGGTCCTCGTGATATTTGTGATTTGATATATTTAGACCGGGTTGAGTACCGCGGTGGAATTTTTTATCAGGATGGAATTCTGGTGGTTTGTTCATATGCTTTGCTTCTTCCTTGTTATATTGCTTTTGACAAGTTAGTATTGATAGAGAATTGTGCCTATGGGCTTTTGTTTGATAGATCCTTTATATGTTTCTATTTTCACATTCAGTCATTTCGTTATGCGATTCCTTAGTTTAGTTGCGAGATTTGTGCCCGGTGGTGTTAGTTGTGGCTTGGTGATTCAGGTGTTTAATAATGAAGTCTTCGTGTTCATTCATCGTTATTAGTATTATGGGGTATAGAAACAGAGTTCTTCCATATGTGGGGCCAATTGCCAATGTTGAGTCAATTTCGGGCATTTATTATGATCAAAAGTGCTATTTGAGCCTATGTGTGATGAGCTATATTGTGTGGTCGTGCCTTATGGGTGTAGACCTTAGTTGATGCAGCTGGTCGAGGCTAATACCAGATATGGATTTAGAATCGAGTCTTTTGAGAAACGAGTAGAAGGTGAGTAAGTGAGGTCTGAGGCTTATCGGTGGTGATGTGAAGGCTATATTGCAGTTGATTGTTTCATCAGGCTTATGTGAGTTAGGGTGACGTGGTATCACCCACAAGTATGTGTTATAAGTGTACGATCAGTGATTGGATGAGTTCAAGGTGGAACTTGGCACGTTCGAGGACGAATATTTGTTTAAGAGGGGGAGAATGTAACGACCCGACCGGTCGTTTCGGTAACTTAAGCTCCGTTCGGTGGCGTAAGGTCTTGGACAACTTCACATTGTGTATATCGACCTGTGTGCGTGGGTAGATTCAGTTACCGAATAGTCCAGAGTCAAATTGGAAGAAACATTTCAGTTTTAGAAGCTTAAGAGATGGAAGTTGACCAGAGGTTTGAGTTTTGTGTAAACGGCCTCAAAATGAGTTTTGGTTAATGTCAACAACTTCGTATGATGATTTTGGACTTAGGCTCATGTCCGGAATTGGTTTTGGAGGTCCGTAGAGTGATTTGAGGTATTTTGGCGAAAGTTAGAATTTCGGCCGATAGGTGAAATTTTGATATCGGGATCAGAATGGAATTTCGAGAGTGGCTGTAGGTCCGTTGTGTCATTTGGGACTTGTCTGCAAAATTTCACATCATTCTGGGTTGATTTGATAGGTTTCGACGCGAGTGTTGATATTTGAAGTTTTGATAATTCATAAGTTTGATTTTTGGTTTGATTCGTTGTTTTAGTGTTGTTTTATGTGTTTTGAAACCTCGAGCGAGTCCGTGTTAGGTTATATGAATTGTGTGTGTGGTTGGACGGGGTCCAGGGGGCCTCGGGTGTGTTTCAAATGGATGTCGGTTCCATTTTCCTTATTTTTGAACAACTGAAACTTGCCTTCTGGTTTCCTTCTATGCGATCACGTAGGAGTAATCGCGATCGCATAGTGTCTATTTGGGAAGCCCAGTTTTTTCTTAATCGCGATCGCATAGTCTACTTCGCGATCGCACAGCTTGTAGACTTCACTCTATGCGATCACATACACACGTTCGCGATCACGAAAGTATATTTTCCTCTTCTTTGCGATCGCATCTTCACAATCGCAATCGCACAATGCTATTTTGGCAGTGTCCATTTCTTCTTCTATGCGATCGCAATAATTGGACCGCGATCGCATTGAACAAAAGGGTACCTAGGCAGTTTTTCCCTTTCATCTTCGCAATCGCAAACCATACTCCGCGATCGCGATTCATTACACGTCTGGGCATAATATAAGTTTCCAAAATCGAGGGTTAAGCCATTTTTAACATGTTTTGACTTCTAGAGCTCGGTTTTGGGCGATTCTTTGAGGGTTTACACACAATTCAAATGGGTAAGTGTTCTTTAACTAGAATTGATTATATTTCATGAATTAGTTCTTGTTTTTATCATTTAATTTGTGTTTTGGGTGAGGGAATTGTGGGTTTTGAAAGAAAACTTCTAAGAGAAAATTTCATGATTTGAAAGACCAAATGACATCGAAATTTGATAAATTTAGTATGGGTGAACTCGTATCAGAATGGGTAATGGTAATTTGTAAAATTTGTCGAGTTCTGAGATGCGGGCCCGAGGGTTGACTTTTGGGTCGATTTTCATAATTTAGTAAAGATTGAAACTTTATTATTCAGAATCATTCCTTATACGTGTTATGTGTATTTTGAAGTTGTTTTAGTTGATTTTGAGCCGTCCGTAGGTCTTTCCTCCCTAGAAGTTCACTTTTGAATATCCGGTTGTCGTCTTTGAGGTAAGTATCTTGCATAACCTTGTGTGGGGGAACTACCCCTTAGGATTGAGTCTTCCTTGTTGATTGTAGTCCGAGTATGTGAGGTGACAAGTGTCTACTCGGACTTATTTGCAATTAGATTGGCCTTTTAGGATTTGTAGGATCTTATATTACCTGTGTATGATTGGTAATTGTTACATTTGAATCCTTGGTTGTTAATTTCATCCCTTCCTGTTTAATTAGAATTTTTTGTTTTTGGATTCCTTCGTTGGTTATTTGACCTTACTTGACTTAACTGAATATTCTACTTCTCTCATCATCATGCTATGTTTTCTTCCTAGCTTGCCTAATTGACTATAATTAGTGTCATCTAGGCTTATAGTTGACTGGCCGTAGTTGGAACATCTATTCGTTGGAGTCAAGCATGCCCGTGAGTCTTACATTGTGATTTATATGACTATTACCTTAAGTTCTACTTAGGTCTAATTGTTAGACATTTATGTTATTGGTATTTCCTTGATGTTGCCTATTACTGGGCCTTTGTTGAAGTTGAGTTTATTCCGTGAAGTTAACTGTTTAGGTGAGATTGGTTATAGTTGTTTCCTTTGCCGGGATCGTGTGGTTTCTCTTATTATTCTGTTGTTGATGATGTTGTTTGCCTTGTTGACTCCTTTGCCGGGATGTTATGGTTTCTATTAATGTTTATGATGTTAATGATATTGTTTTTATTGTTGACTCCCTTGCCGGGACGTTGTGATTTATGGTTCATATTGTTGATGTTCCTTTCCAAATTGTTGTTCTTGATATTGTTTGGGTGAGGAAGAGTGTAAATCATGAAGGGTGATGCCGTGTATTTATTTGTTGCATTGTGAGGATGAGAGTGTAAAGCACGAAGGGTGATGCCATGTCATAATTTAATATTCAAAAGCACAATGGATAATGTTGTGCCATTTTATTTATTCATTGCATCGTGAGGATGAGAGTCAAAGCACGAAGGGTGATGCCGTGTATTTATTTACTTGTTTTGGTGAGGATGAGAGTAAAAGCATGAAGGGTGATACCGTGCACTTGTTTTAGTGAGGATGAAAGTAAAAGCACGAAGGGTGATGTCGTGTACTTGTCTTTGCATTTTATTCTGTTATTCTAAATTTGGATATTCCTCTTGATCTCTTACTGCATTTATTGGCAAGATTTGATATTCCTCGTGTACTGCATGGCAAATTCTGAGTTACGGACTGAGTTCCGGTAGATAAATCTTGAGGAGATTTTGATCAAGGGATTTGATTGAAAAGTATTATTGAAAGCAATGGTTTCGAAATGATTACATTTGGATGACTTTTACATCGAAGGTATATTTGAAAAGCACTAGTCTTGCCTAAAATGATATTTGGAAGTCATTTATTGGGAAAGCATCTTTGGGAAGTTTCGTATTTTGAAAGAAACTATGTTTTACGTAATTCTGTCTATTAAATATACTTATATCTACTTTTGGAGAAAGTACGTTTTCAAAGGGAACTCTTCCATACTAAAATGATTTTATTTGCAAAAGATTTTTATATGAACTGTTGTTTAAAGATTTCCACCAGTTTATGGATTTTAATGGCTAACGCCCGATGTGAACAAACCGACGTAGAGTTAAGTTATTGGTGTTCTCTATTGTATTGTGTTTCCTTTCGGTTTAGCTTGTTTTGTTGTCCATCTTTCTGTGTATTTTTGTTCTGTTTCGTGATTGATTTCTGCAATATCCCTCCGCTTTATATTGTCATTGTTGTAAATTACTCCGTGAAGTCTTAGATAGACGTAACGTTCGGTCATTGCTATATTCATGTTATTTATTTTGTAGACCAGTGGTGTCTTGACTAGTCCTCGTCACTACTCCACCGAGGTTAGTCTTGATACTTACTGGGCACCGCTGTGGTGTGCTCATACTACACTTCTGTATATTTTTGTTTGCACAGATCCAGGTTTTGGTTGTTAGTAGCTGCGCGGATGATTGTTGAGGAGACTCAAGGCAACCTGTTGTTGCGTTCGCAGGCTTTGGAGTCACCTTCCTGTTTATTTCAATTGTACTTACTTATTTCTAGACAGTTGTATTTAGATTTGGTAGAAAGATTTCGTAGAGCTTATGACTTGTGCCTTAACGGGTTTTGCGGAAAATGTAGACTCAGTCAAGATTTCTATTATCGAGATTATTATAGTTCTTTTATTATTTTTAGTGTGGTTAAATGTTAGGCTTACCTAGTCCCTAAGACTAGGTGCCATCACGGTACCCAACGTCGGGAAATTTGGGTCGTGACACGCATTTGCGAGCTATGTCTCGCATTTGCAAAGAATAGCTGGGCCTCATGAATTTCACATATGCGAAGTGGGACGGGGGAAGGCAGTGATCGCAAATGCGATCATATGGTCACAATTACAGAAATGGTCAGGCTCGCATTTGCGAGATCTACTTCGCATTTGTGATGATAGCAAGAATGCGGTTACCTTCGCATTTGCGAGAGGTTCTTCGAATTTGCGGGGCTCGCATTTGTGAACCCCAGGTCGTAAATGCGACACCTGCAATAGGTCAAAAATGACATTGGATGGGAATTTTAGTTCATTTATCAAATTTTCAAAACCTAAAAGTTAAGAGGCGATTTTCCCAAGACTTCTTCTTCCCCAAATCGTTGGTAAGTGATTATAACCTATTCCCTTCAATATTTCACTACTTTTTCCTAAGATTCAACCTAAAATCTAAGGTTTTCATGGTGAAATTGGGGGTATTTGGGTAGAAATTAGGGATTTGGTAATTCGGGGATTTAGACCTCAAATTGAGGCGGAATTCCAAAATAAATCACATAACTGGGCTCAGGGGTGAATGGCTAATCGGATTTTGGTCCGAATTTCATGTTTGGACCAAGCGGGCCCGGGTGTTGATTGTTTTTGACTTTTTTTAAAAATGGCCTATATTGAATTCTTTACAATCGTGGGTAGTACCTAAAGCTTAAATTGAATTGATTGGTTGGTTGGTAATTTGCTAGATTCTATCGGTTCGGAGGCTTGTGTGAAAGGAAAGTCGTGGTTGAGCTTTGAGTTTGAGATGTTGGAGCGAGGTAAGTGTCGTGGTTAACCTTGTTTGAGGGAATAAGAATTGTTTGCCTATTTGCTACTTGTTTAATATATGTGACGTGACGAGTACTTATGCGTTGTAGTTGGGTGAAAGCATGCGGGTGGGGTGTAGTTTCTTGCAAATATAGCTTCCTTGTTCATGTTATCCATGATTAGACTAATATTGATGAATCGATCGCTTTATCGTGCTTACGAATATTTTTTTGATAATTGAGTATTGATTCCGAAATTGAGGTTGACATTGTGGAACTTAAGGATTGTACTTGGTATTTTATCTCCTTGTTGTTATTTATTCATTGCATTATGGTAAGGGAGAGTGTTAATGCACAAAGGGTGATGTCGTGCCGTTTCTATTGACTTTATGGTGAGGTTGAGAGTGTTAATGCACGAAGGGTGATGTCGTTCCATATTGTAAGTGTAATGCACGAAGGATGATGTCGTTCCATGTTATGAGAGTTAATGCACGAAAGGTGATGCCGTGCTGTTTTTATTAATTTCATGGTGAGGATGAGAGTAAAAACACAAAGGGTAATGCCGTGCATTCTTCTTTTATTGTGTTCACTGGTTCCTATTGGTTCATAGTATATTGGTTGTTCACATTGTCATTCTGCTGTAGTTATTTATCTCGTATTCCCCTCAACATGTTTCCCCCTCCCGATATTACGTGTTTAGTTCTTCATTGTTGTTATTTGTATAAATATTGTCAAATTGTACATGTTTGCTTTGTAGGTATCTTATCTTAGCCTCGTCACTACATCTTCAAGGTTCGGCTTGACACTTACCAGTACATGGGGACGGTTGTACTGATACTGCACTCTGCACTTTCTGTGAAGATTTTGGTACCGGCTCTAGCTGATTGAGAAATTAGCTGTCGGATTTGCTGTCAGGAGACCCAAGGTAGATCTTCCGGCGTTCGAAAACCCTGGAGTCTCTTCTTAGTTTTATCATTTACTATTTTCTACTTCAAAATAGTGTATTTCCCCTTCTTTAGACTTTGTTTGTAGTAATCTTAGTACTTCGTGGATTGTGACTCCAGATCCAGGTGGTTGTAAATGTTGAAGCCTTTATATTATTTCGTATTCACTATATTTCATCTTAGTTTATTGTTGTTGTTGTTGATTGAATTGACTAAGGTTTATATTAATAATACTCTAACGTTTTCTTGCATAGAAAGTGGAATGTTAGCGCCATCACGGTTCCGACGGTGGTAAATTTCGGGTCGTGACAAATTGGTATCAAAGCACTAGGTTGTCTAGGTCTCACAATTCATGAGAGATCTTAGTAGAGTCTGGGAGATTGGTACGGAGACGTCTGTACTTATCTCTCAGAGGCTATGATGTTCAGGAACAAATCTCACTTCTATTCTTCTCAGTCGTGCGATTTTGTTTTCTCAATACTGATTGAACTCTTCTACTCTTATTCTCTCATAGATGGAGATAACACATACCGCTTATTCAGTTGAGCATCTGCGAGAGCCTCTAGTAGCAGCTCCCACGAGGGGCAGAGGTCGAGGCCGAGGCCGTGCCAGAGGCCGAGGTAGGGGCAGGGCTCAGCCTAGATCCCCAGCAGCAACCCAAGCATTGGAGCCTCAGGTAGAGTTTGAGCAGGAGGCTCCAGCCCAAACTATTCCTGCCAGGCCAACTAAGTTCTGGAGGGGTTCATTGCCACCCCAACGCTTTAGGACGCTTCGGTCTGTTTGGTGGGCCTTTTGGAGAGTGTGGCCCAGACTAGCACATTTCCCATGGCACTAGCCGTCTCTCAGGCTGGAGGAGGAGCATAAACTCCTGCTACTCACACTCCGGAGCATATGGCTCCCTAGTATCAGACTACAACAACTCAACCAGTCAGAGTAGTTCAGCCGGTTGTTGGGGCACAAGCTGCTGAGGGGACAACTACGTCTTCTGAGGCTTTATGGAGATTTGACAAGTTTACCAAGATCTTTCCAGTTCACTTTAGTGGTGCATCTTCAGAGGACCCCCGGGAGTATCTTGACAACTACCCTGAGGTTCTACAGAACATGGGTATAGTGGAGACCAATGGGGTCGATTTTGCTGCATTTCAGATAACTGGTTGCGCCAAGAAATGGTGGAGAGATTATTTGTTGTCCAGACCAGCGGGGTCGCCTACTCTTACTTGGGACCAGTTCTCTCAGCTCTTCTTGGAGAATTTTCTCCCTATCACATTGATAGAAGAGCATCACCGTCAGTTCGAGCGTCTTCAGTAGGGCAGTATGATTGTTACTCAGTATGAGACCTGTTTTGTGGATTTGGCCCGTCATGCTTGATCGGTTCGAACCCTACACCACTATAAAGTAGCGAGGAGTGGTCGATGCAGTTTTACCCGAGGAGTTAATTTGGTTTGGAATCGGGTGTCTAACTAATCTAGATGTGCGTGTTGTTTCTATTTTCACTTCTAACCATAGTTGTGATTGATCCTATTCTAAGTTTGATACCATTGAATGCTAAAGAATAATCTAAGTACAATATTTTTGTGAAAGTTTTCAAGGTTCAAAAAGCACTAGGGAAGTGACTTCCGCCTAGGTGAGTATCTAATGGGTATCAAGAATCTAAGACAAGCTTGTTATGATTGGGTTCATGATATAACCATCACATATAAAAACTCACTCTATACTTCTCGGTAGTTTGAGTGACTTTGCTCGATTTGGCTTTTTCAAGCCTAAATGGGTGTTCATGCAATGCAAGTGAAATTGGCTCAAGTTGAGTATTACTATCTTTAGGTTTAATCCTTTAATTGGGGCTATCAATCTCTTGAATTCACCCCAATTCCTTGTTAGCCTAATTTTTCTAGACTTAGACCCTCTTTCTCAAGAAGAGTCAAATTCATAAAGGCATGAATCAGTGTTTGCAACCACTAATTCTACAATTAAAGCATGAATTAGGCCAAATACCACTAACCCATAAACAATTAAGTCCTAAAGTTTGATACCCATGAAATACCCACACTAGGGTTGGGTCACAACCCTAGATATGGGGTCTAGCTACTCATAATTATAGCAGAAATCAAAGATAGAGATGAAATATAAGCCATAATATTCAATTACAAGATGAAAATCTAAAGATTGAAGATAGATCTACTCTAAAATTACTTAAAAGGGTAAAACTCAGCCGTTCACGTGCTCCGTAAAACAAAACTTAACCTAAATTTTCTAAAAGGATCTATTTATACACAACTAAAAATTCCGGACAAAATGCCCCTGCGGAGAATTCGCGGACTCATAAATCTGACGGCGTCTGCGCTTGAGCTTTCGCGGCCGCGTAATACTGAGCGCGGTCTTCATTTCTTCAATACTGGGCTTGGATTGGGATAAGTTTCATGGACCGCGTAATTTCACCTGCGTCCGCGTGTGCTTCCATCGCGGCCGTATAATTTGGATATGGACCACGTTCTTCAGTTTAGCCCGACTTGCAGGGTCTCTGAACCTCAAGATGCGCTCTTAGCGGAATTCCCTTCGCGACCGTGTAATTTGGATGTGGACCGCGTTCTTCAGTTAAGCCCGACTTGCAGGGTCTCTGAACCTCAAGATGCACTCTCAGCGGAATTCCCTTCACGTCCGCGTATGATCAATTCGCGGTCGCGTAATTTAGACGCGGGCTGCGTAATTTAGACTCGGGCCGCATTCTTCATTTGAGCCCAAATTGTAGAGTCACTGAAACTCGAACCACGCTCTCAGCGAAAATACCACAGCGGTCGCATCAGATATTCTGCGGCCGCGTTTTTCTATCGCGGTCAACGGTCAAACTTTTGCCCAAATCAGCTTCTCTGAACCTCATTTTCGCAGACCGCTTAATTATGGCCGCCTCAATGGTATTCCTTACGCGGCCGTGTTTTTCTACCGCTCCCAGTGCTCCAGTCCCAGCCTTGGACTTGTGCAAGTTTGACTCCTTCATGAGTTGATTTTGGCTTCTTTGCCTCATTTTGACCAAACCCTGCAAGCAAGCACATTAAGTTAGTTTCGGGAATACCTTTACGCATTTTTGACCCAAAACCTAAGCAAAAGAGAGCAAATAATAGGCTAAAATCCCTAGTTATCAACTCCCCCAAACTTACTCTTTTGCTTGTCCCAAGCAAATAAGGTAATTCCCACCTCCACAAGAAAAAGAAAGGAAAATTCCAGTTGTTCTAAGATGACTTCATCGAGCATCAATTGGGACTAACAATTACCCTCAACACAAATGCGTTATTAACAACATCATGCTATGACTTCTTGAGTTCCATAGTTCTAAAATGACACAAGAGCATCAAGAGTTGACTCAATTCATCAAGGAAGCTCGCTCTCTCACGTAGGTCATTATGGATCCTAGACTCCTCCTCCTATACTCTCCATGACCTAATCTCACCTTAAAGAATGTGTCACTCAAAACAGGGATTGTAATGAAGTGCGCTCATCACTCTCAAAATAATGTCACAAGTTCGGCTCTAAGTACCATAAGCTTGCCCTCATGTAAATCACCACTAATGTAAGCTCACTCAACTTGAAATCCTATAGGGCTTTAGCGGGATGTAATGAAGGCGTTTTGGATCAAGGTAGGACATAATGAACTATGATGGTATCATCTTTCCTTACGCACTCCATTTTCTCATTTCAGCTCATACTTTCTTGACTCTTTGAGTCATTTTCTTCTTCCTTAGGGAAACTAGAGAGACACATTGTCACTCTAGTTTCCCTAAGGAAGAAGAAAATGACTCTTTGAGTCATTTTCTTCTTCCTTAGGGAAACTAGAGAGACACATTGTCACTCTTTATTCTTTATGACAATCATTTTTCTCCTTTTTTAATCATTCCATGCCTTTCAACATTGTTTTCTTGAATCCTTTCAACCTTTAATTTCTTTTTGACATGCTTCTTTTCGACTTTTCATCCTTTTCCTTGCCTTTCCTTTTCATCAATTATTTTTGTTCTTTGAACATTTAATCACTTTGAAATTCCTCGTCTCTCCCCCAGACTTATGTTTTTGCCAAATGTTCATCATGAATGCTAAGAAAAGACTAGGTGCCAAGAGAGGGTCATTATAAAATTGATGAGGGCTTGTAATGTGGTTATTGAATGAAAAAGGCTTAGGCTCAAAGGGGTTGACTAAGGATATCATAATGGTAGGCTACGGAAGTTTTCAAAGTTCAAATGGGACCAATAAGGGCCTATAATCACTTCTCAAGTCGAGCTACACTTAGAATTTCGCCTAGACAAACATCTAGGGCAAGTTCTAGACTTGTTGGCACGTGACTTGGACTTGAAATTCAAAATCTCACCTCTCACGCAACTGGATTGCTAAAGAGAATAGAATCGAGGGCCCACAACAACCCTAGATAATATTGAAGATGACAAATGGCTCAGAGAAAACAATTGATGATAGTTTTAGTCAACTCAAGAGTCTAAAGGTCACAACTAGAGCTAATCTCGTCAACCAACTTGTCTCTAATCATGAGGTCAAAGGTAAATGTGTTAGTACCAAGTGAATCCTACTTGAGACACTTTTATTCATTACTATTATATATCAAAACAGAAAGAAAAACAGAATCAATCCCTTAAGAAGGTTGTCACGCCATCCATCATTGGGAAGAGCCACCCGGTTCACACAAATCCCACCTTTGGAAAGAACCATGACATTAAGAAAACCAAAGGCTTATTGATCACGAAAAAATGTAAAAAGAAGCTACAAGTTCAAAAAGAAGCTACTAAAGGAAATAAGAAGCTAAGCTATTAAGGAAAATTACAAAAGAAGTTATAAAGTAAAATACGGAACGTAAAATGAATATGTACAATAGGGGAGCGAAACGAATATACACAAAATGGGGATGAATGTATACATGGAATGGTATAGTTATATACATACCAAAAGTGAAAAATAACGAAAATGAAAATACGATAAGTAAAAATAAAGAAAAATATTATCATAATTATTAGAAGTTAGTCATCAAATCAAAATAGGACCCCCCCCCCCCCCAATATAAATTAGCATTGTCCTCAATGCTAAAAGCAAAAAAATAGATCATGGGAGGGATGGAGAGTAAAGAAAACTCCCTATGAGGTCTTTGTCTGCATGGGTTCCGGTACACTAGTGGGGTCCTCAGGCTGTATAGACTCATCACCACCCTCGGGATCCTCCAACTGAATCTCCAAGTCCTCGGTCTGGGGCACCACAAATTTTCTCACAAGCTCCCTCTCACCCTCCTGCTCTGATGGCTGTGCTGTTTGTGCTGCAGGGGCAATCTCCTCCATAAGGAGATCCATAGGAATATCTCCGGCAGAAGTAAGCTTCTCCACCTCCTTCTTCAAATGCTCTTGACTCTTCTTCACCTGTTTACCCAGCTCCTTGATCACCTTCTCATGAGTACCCAGAGTCTCTAGAATTTTCTTTTGGTTGTCAAGGATCTTCATCAGTGAGTCCTCCACTGATGGAGGCATATGGAGCAGTGCTGGAGCTACCTGTGATGCGACTGCACTGGATAAGGCCGATAACTTTGATTGAGCTACCTGCATCCAGTTGTTGATGTTGGACAAAGTCTGATTAACCCTCAATGCAGTCTGAGTGTAAGCTGAGGAAGAAGGCACAAAAAGTGGGGAAGAGACAGATGGCCCCGAGGAAGGTGTCATAGCAACAGATGAACCTTCGGCTATGGAAGGCTCGGATCCAGTGACCACTACCCTTGGCTCTTCAGACTGGCCAGTGGAGGTAGTGGCTTTGACTTTGGACTTGGGATTGTCTTGTCCCTAAAGGCTATACCAAGAGAAGGGCCTTTTTGGCTTCACCTTTGTGTCAAAATCCCTCCTTTCTACATCTTGGTCTTCTAAATACATGGTGAGGAAGTTTGGGTACGGGTATGATCTTTCTTCTTTCCCGATAGCTTTGGTGATGTTTCTGGACATAATGTTTCCCACGTTTATCGGGTAACCCGCCATGATAGAAGCCACAATAATTGTCCGGGGGACTGGGATATCACTGTCATGCTGAGATGGGTCTAGCCGGATACAAACGAAGGTGGACCACCCTTTTGCTTCAAAGCTCAGAGTGTTCCTAGCAATTAGAACCCCAGGTGTAAGCCAAGATGGAGTTGTACCAGGGATGGCTATCACCTCTGCAAGCCATGGACGTGTTGCCTCATCCAATGCCACCTTCTCCAAGTATAGTGATTCATCCACAACATTGATTCCGGCATATTCATTCAGTGTCTTGCCATCAAACTTGATCTTCCGATTTCGTACCTTGGTCACATATGTGCCCTTTTTTATGTGGGAGACATTAGCATAGAATTCTTTGACCAAGTACTCATTGGCCTCCGGTAGATTGCTAGTGAAGAACTTCCACCCCACTCTTTCATTAAATTTCCTCTTCACATTGGGATTGTGGGGTAAAATATCTATTTTTATTAAATCCCTCTCGAGCGGGAGCGGCCTTTGAGGCCACCATTCCCGGAACTTGTGGTAGGATTTCTCACTAACAAATCTGTCTTGCCACACTGCGGGCTTTCTAGATCTCACCAAACCTCCAACCCAGGTAACACCACCTCTCCCGTCATCCGGGACATCCTCTTCAACATCAATATTAGTTGGAGTCACTGATTAGCTCCCACCTATACCACTAAAGAGTATGGAAGGGGTCAAAGTAACTTTTACCCGAATGGGTCGGGATCGATTTCCACATGGAGATATGTATGTGATATTTGAGTGTCTAAGTGATCTAGTGGTGTGTCATTCTCTTAATTACACTTCTCGTAAAAAGGGTTTTGTAATTATGCTAATGTTTAAACTAAGAAAGACTATGAGCTAGTTATCTATGATCTTTTTGTGGATTTTCTCAATTGGTTAAAAGCACTAGGGCTATGACTTACTCCTAGGTGAGTGAATAACAGGGTCTAAAATTGAGAATAACCTTGTGAGTTGTGGGTGAACGTCATAACCTCATGCTAAGTTGCTGACCCAATACCTCTCAGTAATTTGGGTGACTTTGCCCAAATTGGCCTTCTCAAGCACAATTGGGTGTTTTCATATAATCACATGAATTGGCTCAAGTCGAGTATAGATATCTCTAGCATCCACCATTTTATTGAGGCTATCAATCTCTTGAGTTTACCCCAATATCTTGTTAGCTTAATTACCTAGACTTGGGTCATCTTTCTCAAGAATAACCCTAGTCATGAAGGCATGAAATAGTGTTTGCAACCACTAAATCTGAGATTTATGCACAAATTAGGCTAAAAACCAAACACCCATACACAAAATCATCCTAAAATTGAAAACCTATTACTTACCCACACTTAGGTTGGGTCACAACCCTAGCTTAAGGGTCTAGCTACTCATAATTGAAGAGGAAACTAAAGTAGAAGATGTAATTAAGCTCATAAATGTAAATTACAAGATAGAAATTGAAGAACTATTGTGAAAGCTAAGCTAAAATTACTCAAAATAGTCAACAAGAACTATTCACGTGTTCCCTTAACAACTGATAACCTAAAAAATAAAAAAAAATATCTATTTATACTAGGCTAAAAATACTGGAAAAAATTGCCCCTACAGAGAATTCTCTCCCAGCGTATTTCTGAGCGCTGCGACGGATGGGCTTCTGCTGCAGCGGAATGATAACCGCTGTAGCGGTCTTGGACCTTGTAGCTCTCTAATTCTTCTTTTCCACACCCAGCGGATTACTGAAGCACTGCAGCGGTGGCTGGAACGCGGCAACGAAAAAATACCGCTGACCGCGAAAGCTTGGGTCCGAACTTTTGTTGACTCTCTGAAAACACAAAACGCGTCCAGCGTAATAGTGGGCGCTGTTGCGGTAGATGAAACGCTGCAGCGGATCAATAGTGTTGTCAATGATGAGCATAGCCTCAAAAACACTTCTCTGAAGTTTGGCTTGCGGGGCAGCGGAGAGAAATCCACTGCAGCGGAGTGACAAACGCTGCAGCGGAAAAGTAAGCGCGGCAGCATTTCAGCTGGGTTCTGGGATTTTGCAAGTCCTGCTCCCTTTTGAGATCTTTTTGGATCAATATTCACATATCAACTCAATTCCTGCAATTTAAACAACTTGCATCAAAATGTGGGAGTATTTGAGTCAAATTGGCCTAAAAACCTAAGAAAACGGGAGTAAATAGTAGTACAAATCACTAGTTATAAACTCCCCCAAACTTAAGTCTTTGCTTGTCCTCAAGCAAATAAAATAACTCCCACCTCCGTTAACAAGAAAAGATAAAGTATTTCAGCCACTAAGATGTGATTCATCAAGCTTCAATTGGGACCAACAATTACCCTCAACACAAATGCATTATTGACAAAGTTATGCAATGATTTTCTAGCTCACTAGATCTAGTGTGATACCAAAGCTTCAAGAGTTGACTAAGTTCATCGTAGATCATCTCTCTTTCAACTCAATCAATGTGGATCTCAGACTCTTCCTCCTCTACTTTCCTTGGGCTCATCTCACCATAAAGAGTGAACTCTCATAATTGGGTTTATCATGGGGTGCTCTCTTCACTCTCAAAAGAATGCCTCAAGTCCGGCCTTAAGTACCATAAGCTTGCCCCTCGTGTAAATCACCACTAATATAAGTTCACTCAACTTGAGATCCTATAGTGCTTTGTCGGGATGTAATGGAGGCTTCTTGGGCCAAATTTGGTCATGATGGACTTTGGTAGAAAATCTTCCTTCAAGCACTCCAATTTCTTCACATTTTGCACATTTGACTCTTGACTCTTTGAGTCACACATTTTCTTTGGGGAACTTAGAGAGACTCATAGTCACTCTTTCTTTTACTTTTGGCACATTTTTCTCCCTTTTCCTTTCTTTTCCACCATTTCAACCTCTTTTTCAACTTTTTGCTTTTATTTTGCGTTTCCTTTCACCCTTTTTCTTTTCTTTTTGGTTCATTTTGCTTTTCAACCTCTTCTTTGGCCCATTTTTTTTATCACCAAGCCTTTCATCACTATGCATTTCCTCGTCTCTCCCCCAAACTTATGATTTTTGCCTATTCTTTATAAAGAGTGCTCAAGGAGAGAATGGATGCCAAGAGAGGGTCATTAAAGAATGGATCAAGGTTTACTATGTGGTTTTTGAAAAAATCGGCTCAGTCTCAAAAGGAGTTGACTAGGGATCTTGTCAAGGTAGGCTAAAGAGGTCTTTCAATTTCATTAGGGAGTCAAGGAGGGCCTATGATCATCTCACAAGTCGAGATCGCTTAAGATTTCGCCTAGAGGGCAAGTTCTAGACTTTTAGGCACGGTACTCGGGATATGTAATTTCAAACCTCACCTCACAAACCTTAGGATTGTTAAAGAGTATCGAGTCGAGGGCCCACAACAACCTTGGTTCAAATTGAAAACTCAAGTATGGCCATGTACACCACCTGACGACAGTTTCAGTCAACTCAAGACTCTAAGGGTCACAACTAGAACTAGCCTCATTTGTAATCTGTCTTTAACCATGAGGTCAAAGGTAAGTTTGTTGGTGCCAAGTGAAGCTCTATTTGAATCACATTTATTCACTACTACTGAAACATAAGAAAACAAAAACAAAAAGAAAAACGAAAAACTGACTCAATCCTTTAAGAAGTTCGTCACACTGTCTGTCGTAGGGAATGTCGTGCCCCCCTTTTTCCTCGCACGGGTTAGGTACGCGGAGATCGGGTTTCATGACATTCTGGAAAACTCCTTAAAGGAAAAGTGTAAGGAAGAGTCGCCACCTAACAATTTTATGGTGCGTTAGGGCACCTATAATAATTAACTCATAAACTAGTTTGCATTACTAGAGATTGGGTAAGGGCTTGAAATTATCCCAAGGGGAAGGTATTAGGCACCCCTCGAGATCACAACTGTGGGTCCCAACCAAGTAGTTTTGTGAATTTGGAGAGTAAAAAAAGGACAAGCAAGGCTCACGTAAGAGGGGATTTTGAGTAAATACTGAAATTATTAAAAGAAATTTAAAGAACAGCAAAGTAAAATCATTTGAATGAAAATGCCCTAGGTTTAAAGCAATATGGATCACATCAATGCAATACCCATTATGTCACGCCTCGAAGAGGGTCTACACGTGGTATTAGCGCACATGTCATCATATCTATATTCTACCCTTCCCACCCCACTAAGGTATTTAAAACGCGTGTATTGGTCACGAAGCTTATTGCGTGCTGTTACTCGTCCCATCATATCAGTCCTGGAGGGTAGTTAGGACTACTATTCCTACAAGGCGAGTACTAGGTTGAACCCCTAGGTTTAAAGGATAAACTCTACGCGATATACAATAACAGTTAGGACTACATATAAAGGAAGCATACATGAGTAAATATGGGCTCATAAATCCCTCCACGGGTTGTACACATAAATAGCACGACTCAAGCACATAAAGGAGTCTCGAGTTTCAGAACCTAAGGCAGGATTTTAGGTGTGAATACAGCATTAAGACAACAAGATTAATGAGTTGCAGAAGAAGTATATGACCAATTTTATACCATTGTAGTTAGCAAGCAATGTGCGAAGAGTTTATGGTTTATATTGGCTCCTAGAGTTTGCCTAGGCGTCTGAAATGTTCTAGATACCGTTTTGGTATACATACATAAGTCACTTCTTTAGGCTTAGCTCTAGTGAACATGTGATTATGTGAGTATGATAGATGCAAGTCCTATAGGCATGGTATCTAAAAATGTAGGCATAATGTAGGCAAACCTAAACATGCTTTCCTGAATACACAAACATTTGCAGGAATCAGAAATCATTATTTTAATGATATTTTACTTATTAACCAAAACATACAGAAACGTGATTTAAGTTGCTGATCCTATCACGTGAATTCTAAATGTTCTTAGAGGTATGCTTAGTACAATATTTAAATATAGGCATGCTGAGAGTAAATTCCTAAGATAACAGGATATCTAATGCAAATATTGATAATTGGTTATTATTATGAACCTAAACAGGATTTCTATATGCAACAGTCATGTATATGCAGAGGCAGTGTTATCGTAACAACCATTTTATAGTTATTTAACTAGGACATGATTTCTAAGCGAGGCAGTAATTGTAACAGCCTGTTACTGGTAGTTAACATGATTTGCTAAATGACCATGAGTATGATGAGATGCTGAAGTAAGGAAACCTAAAACATGATTTACTAATGCATGGAAAATATGTCCTAAACAGGATTTCTATTTCACACATAGGTGAAGTAAATCCCAAACAGGGTTTCTACCAGGATTTATACTAAACGTGCATAATCCCACCCTTTTCACTATCCAGCCCCGGAGTTAGTTTACAAATAATTATTACAGACCAGCATAGCATGAATTACACAACTGAATAAGAAAATCAAGAAGCTATACTATAGAGAGCCTAACAGTAGGCCCAAGTACCAGATCCACTTGCCATATGCCATGGTTTCCAACCCAAGTGTGTCAAAGTCTCTAAGGACCTCAGAAGATCCTGGACAGTGCTTCACACCCGGGTACCCTAGCCAAGGATGAGTAAGTGCAGTGTAGAGTGCCAGCCTTGTGTGTCAAAGTTCCATGGGTACTCAAGGTCCCCAAGGCAATGCTCACATGAAGGGGGCCGAACCTAAAGTCTAAGAGTAGTGGGGAAGTGCTCATAGTTTAAAAGATTGTTGAGTTTGAAAGAGTAGTTTGAAACATCAGTTCTTTTGAAAATAACTTCAGAGAATAATGAAGAGTTTTGTAAAACAGTTTGCAAAAGGGAAAGGCAATGCAACCACAATCCAGCAGGTAGAGAACTCAGGAAAGGAAAAAACACAAATAGGGATAGGGAGTTGGGGACAAATAATTCACATGTTAGCAGTAGAATAAGGTTACAGATTCACATAGTTACCACATAGTTGTCATAAAGCAACATAGATTCACAGAGTCACATATTAGGCATGGAATCAGAACCATGTAGCATTCAAGTATCATGTGGAGGGAGCAGGTTTATAACATAGGAAGCTAAGCATGTAACAGTGGTCATATTGAGATGAGAAACATCAACCCATAAATGAGTAAGCATACTAGTTGCATAAGTCTCACACGGAGTCACACAGGAGAAAACATGAGACATATTAGGCTACTAAGAAAGGGGGAATAGCAGGGACATGCTAATTACACAAGCTTCAAACAGTTATAGAGAATCACATGGGAAAAGCAGAATAGCAAAAAGGGAAATGACATTATAGAGTCATGCTAACTACATGGTAGGAAGTAGAACCATAGAATAAAGCACAAAAGGAACAACAAGTACATAATCATGAACTGAAACATGATGTATGGAGATACTATAAAACTAACTTAGAGACATACCAGTCGAGTGATAGAGGATAGCAAAATGCAAAGAGATAGAGCAGCAACAACAGTATGCAGAATAAGAGAGCAGCAGAGGACAATAGTATGCAGAATGAGAGAGAAACAGTAGGACAGTAGTATGTAGAAGCACAAGAACAATAGAGATTACTCAGTCTTGGCTTTAAGCCGACTGAGTAGTCAGTAATAGATGCAAAGAGCAAGAAGAGATGTGTATGAAAAACACAGAAAGTTCAGAGCAGTGTGCTTAGTGTATTTTTGTGATAAGTGATCTCAAGATATTAGTGTGTGTTATCAGTGTGAGTGTCAGTAAAGAGTGTGTGTATGTAAAGAGAGAAGATATGGTATATATAGTTTGAAAAATGAGTAGTCACACAGGTAAAGGGTGCACAGTTATGGAAATACAACCAATTATTATCAATTAAATTACTGGTCTCCTTCAATTAAGGAGTCAAGTTCAAACGGTGCAGCCAAGGCTAAATAAGGAAAGGAAATCAATTCATAAGACTGATTTTGCTTCATTTGGGACAAGGAAATCACATAATACATAAATAAAGCCAAATACATAGTATATAATTAAGGAAAGTTGAAATAACATTACATTTATAAAGTAAAATAGAGTATCAGTTTTGAAAATAAATTGAGGGGATCTCGGATTCAATTGCAATCACAGGGAATCCAAGAGACTTAAGGAAAGAAATCACATGAATATGGAAAGAATTCAAAATTAGTACATGATTACAGAGGGAATACACAATTATGTATTCAAGGAAAACATCACAAGCCCGGAGATTTTTTACACAGAAAGGCAGTATAAAATCAATAGGTAAACAATCAATAAGGTCTCAAATCACAAGGAATCCAGGGTTCAGAAATAATAAATCAGGAACCCTAACAAGCTGAAACCACATAGAATCAAGGATTCACATAGGAGCAACAGTGATGAATCGAATAAGTCACATGCAAGAGGTCAGAAACCCTAGTAGTAAAACATGTAAAATTAAGGACTCTCATGAACTCAGTAATAACTAAAGGAAATAACAGGGAAAACATGATACGAGCAGATATTAGAAACTCTAATGAACAAAACATAGTACAATCAAAGAAAACTTGGAGCATTCGTGGGAAACAGTTGTAATGACCTGGTCTGTCGTTACGTAGAACTTGCATTATAATTGTTTCTATTGACTTTTTATAGAATGATTATACTATATTTTATGTATTAGATTTGGTAGGCTTGAAATCGAATGGTTGTAGCGAGAGTTCAGTCATTTAGCCTTTAAAAATAGTTTTAAAATGGGAAAAAGTCAATTGAGAGTTGACTTATTGGTAAACGACCTCGGAATGCGGATTTTATGGCTCGGATAGCTTCGTTAGGTGATTTGGGACTTAGGAGTGTGTTCAGAATAATTTTGTGATGTCCGGTGTAGAATTAGGCTTGAATTGGCGAAAGTTAGTTTTTGGCGATTCCAATCAGCAGTGGAAAATAGGCTATCGTGGTCAGAATAAAATTCCGACAGTTGGAACATGTTTGTAATTTCATTTTGGATGTGTCTGCAAAATTTTAGGTCAATCGGAGTTGTTTTGAATGGTTTCGGCATCGTTGGTGGATTTTAAAAATTTCAAAGTTCTTAGGCTTGAATTCGACGTGGATCTGGTGTTTTAGTGTTGTTTTGGGTGTTCTGAAGGTTTGACTAAATTCGAGTTATGTAATTGGACTTGTTAGAATGTTTGGGTGGGGTCCCAAGAAGCTCGGGTGAGTTTTAGATAGGTTTGGGCTGCGTTGTGCTCGTTTTCCTTATGCTTCAGCGTCGTTTCTTCAAGCATAAATGATATTATATTGAACAAATGAGCTCCGATTACTATTTTGAATGAAGTATTAGATCCGTATCATAATTACGGTCCCGTAGCAAAATGAATCGTCGAATTTGGACATCGTATGAAGATTTTATGGCCATTTTACAGAGGTTGCCCGATTTTTCAGATTAATGACGAAATTGCTCCTGACGGCGTATTAAAAACCTGCACTATTTGTAAATTTTAAAACCTACATATCTCCTTCATTATAAGGTCAAATTGAGTGATTCAAAATCCTAAATTGATTAGAATTTCACAAAGAATCCATTGGGAGCAGTAAAACGTGTGAACAATATATATATAACGAGCAGTCCGAGTTTCTACTAATTTTTGAACGGGAAGAAGCTTTTGAGGCGATTTTTAAGAGACGAAATCATTGTTCTTCATTGAGGTAAGGATTTTGGACCCTAAAACTCGATTTTATGTGATTAAGGATCAAAATATCAGTGTTTAATTCATGAAAATCAGTAGAAAATTTGGGTTTTAGGACTTGAGATTAAGAGACCTTTAAGGGGTCGATTTGAGGGGTCAAACGAACTCCGATTTTGGTGTTCTTTATATGCACAGACTCGTGAGATAATGAAGAAAACTTTTGTATAAAAATTTCTGAGTTTCGGAATGAGGGACCGGGGGTCGGGTTTTGACCGGTTTCGGATTTTTGGGTTAATTTCGATATTTTCCAATCGAAAATTGTTCCTTAAGCATATATTGATGATAAAATTTGAACTTGGTAGATTTGGAGCCTTCGGAGGTTGATTCGAGAGGCAAGCGCATTGCGGAATAATTCCGGGCTAGTTTTGAGGTAAGTAATGTCTTGAAATCCTGTCATGAGGGTATGAAACCCCGGACTATGCACCCTTCCACGGGTTTTGGAGATGAAAAGGTTGAAACTTTGGAATTATATTCCTTATTTGGGCAACTATTGGGTTGCGAAACCGATTTCTAAGCCTATGCTTAATTAGTATTATTTTATTATGATATGATTTGGGCTGTAAGCCGTGTTTGGGGCCTAGTGCCGACTTGTTTACCCTTGAGGGTTGTGTTTACTATATTTTCATCACTAATATGTTATGATTTTACACTCAGTCTTTTCCTGATAAATTGTTTTGACACTCAGAGTACTTTGATACTATTTACTGAAAAATGAAACACTGTTTTGGGTCGAGAACCCGGTATGTCTATGGCCTAAGGGAAAATTGAGAGTGTCTAACTGAGTGAGGCTTTCAAGCCTATATTGTGAGGAGACTTCCAGGCCTTATGATAGAGGTGAGGAGGCTTCCAGGACTTATGAGAGAGGTGAGGAGGCTTCCAGACCTTATGAGAGAGGTAAGGAGGCTTCCAGGCCTTATGAGAGAGGTGAGGAGGCTTCCAAGCCTTATGTTATTATTGCGCTTGGGCTTTAGGAGCCCCTCCGGAGGGGGCATTTGCATCCGTACCCGCTTTTTGTGTCACGTTTTAACTTATACTCGCTTTGCAAAAAAAATTTAACTTATACCCGCTTTTTCGCATAACTTCAGCACACGAGGCTGAAGTAGCAAAGGCAATCACGCAAAACTTCAGTATTCTAGTAGACGGGCCTGAAGCAGCTTGCGAACTTCAGCTCTAGAGCTGAAGTTTTTGTCTTTGTAACTGGGGAACTTGAGCTCTAGAGCTGAAGTTTTTATTTTGTAACTCGCGAACTTCAGCTCTAGAGCTGAAGTTTTTGACTTTGTAACTGGGGAACTTCAGCTCTAGAGCAGAGTTTTTGTCTTTGTAACTGGGGAACTTCAGCTCTAGAGCTGAAGTTTTTATTTTGTAACTCGCGAACTTTAGCTCTAGAGCTGAAGTTTTTGTCTTTATACCGGGGAACTTCAGCTCTAGAGCTGAAGTTTTTGTCTTTGTAACTGAGGAACTTCAGCTCTAGAGCTGAAATTTTTGTTTTGTAATTGGGGAACTTCAGCTCTAGAGCTGAAGTTTTTGTTTTGTAACTGGGGAACTTCAGCTCTAGAGCTGAAGTTTTTGTTTTTGTAACTGGGGAACTTCAGCTCTAGAGCTGAAGTTTTTGTTTTGTAACTGGGGAACTTCAGCTCTAGAGCTGAAGTTTTTGTCTTTGTAACTGGGGAACTTCAGCTCTAGAGCTGAAGTTTTTGTTTTGTAACTGGGGAACTTCAGCTCTAGAGCTGAAGTTTTTGTCTTTGTAACTGGGGAACTTCAGCTCTAGAACTGAAGTTTTTGTTTTGTAAGTGGGGAACTTCAGCTCTAGAGCTGAAGCTTTTGTCTTTGTAACTGGAGAACTTCAGCTCTAGAGCTATTCAAATGTTTAAAATCACTTTAGCACTAACGTGTTTCCCATTTAATTACACTTTCTAGTACCATCATTTTACCCATTTTAATGAAAAACCAGTCAATTTTCCTTCTCTCTTCTTCACATCTTCTCCTCGATCTTCTAATAAAGAAACAGAGTAGGTGGGTCGTTTCTTCATCTAAGCTTGTGTAAAATCAAGATGCGAAAAGAAGAATAACTGAAAGTTTCTTTATTGCTGAATTCGTAAAGAGAAAAAAATGATGTTTTGGTGGGAGAATTAGTGATTCTTTGTAGCGTATTACTCACTGGTGTGCGCTACTACACACTCATAGAAGAAAACGAAGGAGGAGAAGGAGAAAGAGAAAGGGAGCTGAAATTGTTTAAAAAGTGGGTACAAGTTAAAAGTTTTTAAAAAAATGGGTATAGGTTAAATGGGGGCGACCACATAGGACGCCCCGTGCAATTTCTACCCTCCGGAGTCTGTACACACACCCAGTGAGCGCCGGTACCGATATCGAGTGATGATTGCCCGCGGGGATGATACTGAGTGATGATGATACTGAGTGATGATTGATACTGGGTGGTTGAGAGAATGCATGAGGGCAACTGTTACAAGAAATGATTTTGGCCCGAGGGGCGGATTTATGCTGATTTTACTAAGTTTTCGAACTATGATTTACTTCGTTTTCAAACTGGTTTTTATTGAGAATTTCACTGAGATATACTATATTTACTTGTTTTCAAAGGAGTTTGGAACTGGTTTGGAACTGGTTTTTGAACTTATGAATTTGCTGAATACTACTTGGTGACTTGATGTTTTTACTAGTTGTTGTGAAATGGTGTATCTGTTTGTGTGCTTTATATTTCTCAGACTGTGATTTCTTTTCATTACTACTGGTTGGCGTACTCATAAAGACTCCATGTGCCTCTGTGCACAGATTCAGGTAACGGTTTGGAGCAGTAGAAGTTCTTGCTTGTTCGTTAGCGGATTTCACGGGATTTCGAGGTAGCTGTCCAGCGTCCACAGCTTCTCCACTTCCCTTCCTTATTATGTTTTTAGCTCTTGATTCAGAGACTTATATTATAGTTATTAGAGTTAGATTTATCTATTCTTAGATGCTCATGACTATTGACTCCAGTTCTTGGGAGGTTTGTTAGACTATTATTGGGACGTTAAGACTTAATTATATTGTTTGATGCTATGGTTGCAAGCTAATTGTTATATTGTGAACTGTTAAAATTGAACAAAAGTGTAGTAATGTGATGGTTGGCTAGCCTAGTTCCACGATAGGCGCCATCACGGCCTGTTAGGATTTAGGGTCGTGACAAGTTGGTAGCAGAGCTCTAGGTTACATAGGACTCAATAGTCATGAGCAGGTTTAGTAGAGTCTTGCGGATTGATACGGAGACGTCTGTACTTATCTTCGAGAGGCTGTAGAACCCTTAGGAAACATTCCACATTCTTGAATTCTTATCGTGCGAATCCATTTATTCAGCCAAAAGCATAACTCTTTGAATTCCTTTCATGTATTCGAATGCGCACGCGAGCGCTTGGTATCAGCTGTGCGTCAGCGACTTGTGACCTCCATGGGTGAGATGTGATTTTTTTTAACATGTTAATAGTTGGCTAGTCGGAAGGACTTGAGGCCGAATTTTGTCTGTGGCTTGAGTTTGAGATTTCATTTGTGTGAGCCCATGCGTTGGGGGACTTATATGTCCGTGGTGTCCTTATTGATGGAACTTTGTGACTAGATGGCTACGTGATGAGTGTGATCGGATAGTTAGATGTATTCAGGTTGTTTGATTGTGACCAAAATGAATTGGCGGGAGATGTGGCAAGAACCATTGAGTATTTGACTTCTGTCTTGAGTTAGACTATGACCTCCAGTTGGGAGTGTATCGAAGGACCTCTCGTGTAGCTTAGTTGTAGATTTAAGTGGATTTTCTTGTTATGTTCTGAGTTCTAGTGGTGTCCCTGGGCTGATCGGTGCCCCAGCAATGTTCATGTATTTGATTAATGGTGTGTTTCAGCCGTGTTGGCACTTCTTTGTTATTGTAGCCATTGATGGCATCCTGGCGTACTCTCGTAGCCAGAGGTAGCATACTCGGCATTTGATGATGGTGTTACAAGGATATAGGGAGGAGAAGCTTGTGCGAAGTTCTCCAAGTGTGAATTGTTGGCTCAGTTCAGTAGCATTCTTGGGACACGTGGTGTCCAGTGACGGTATCCATATGGTCAGACGAGTGTGTGTAGAGATTCTAGAAGCTCAAGAATTCCTTGACCACAGCCCCAGTGTTAGTATTTCCATCATCTTCAGGTTCTTATATCGCTTAATGGGATGTCTTGGGGGCAGGCAATGGTTGTGTTCTAATGTAGGAAGGTATAGTGATTGTGTGATAGCTATAATTTTCATAAGTGTATTGGGAGATATCATTTTGAGGTTAAGTAGGTAGGGGTATCTCCTGCGAGTTGTCTTGAGGTGTGTGACCCTTATGTTTATCTGTAGTAAGTTCTCTCTATCAGTAATGATGTATGTTGTAATTTGAGTTTAGATCGCTTGTGGGAGTTGGCATGACCATTACAATGGTGGATGCGAGATTTGCATTTGATTTGAGTGTTAGATTGTTTGGGTCGTATGAGCGTATGAAGGATTTAGTTGAACCTCACCACAGTATGGTGGCAATGATAGTGTATGGGCATCGTGAGTTATTGGTTGTCTTGATCTTTGGCTTTGAGCCAAGTGGGGGAGTTCGTTATTGATAAGTTGATTACAGGATTATGTGTTGAATTGGTTTCGGTTTGAGGTATGTTGGTGAATCAATTATGACCTACAGAGGTGGGGTCTGGGAATGATTCGAGTGATGGAAATTTCTTCAATACAGGTTGTAATGTACTTTACGGATAAGGGAATTTATTGAATGATTGGGTTGTACTTGAAAGTGTAGTGTGTGAAATGTATGAGTTTGCTTGTTGCTTCAAAGGTGTGGATTACTTTCCTAGTATGTGGTTTGCAAGAGGGGTCAGGTCGTTTTGTTTACTTGGTTAGTGTAATTGAAATTGCGTAGAGTAAATGACGTTCGAGAATGGTTCAGACGGATTCAAGGTTATATGTAGCGATCGAGGATCTTCAAGGTGTGAGAAGGGCTAGAACTGAGATTTACGGGGACGGTGTCAAGGCTTGTGGTGTATTTGCATTATCATGGATTCTATCCATCAGTATCAGGAAAGTGAAGGTAATGACTTTAAATTCGCAGGAAGTCTCTTTAGGGTAAGTATTTCTAATAGGGTACTTTTGGGGGATATTTGAGGGAGTACTCAGTGGCTTATGAGCCTTATACTGTATATTTTATGCTCGGGTTTCGTGCGGTGAGTCTGGATTGAGAATTGCGGTATTATGGCAAGAAGAAGTATCAATTCGAAGGTAACTCAGAAGGAACTTGAATGAATAGGACAGCTTGGTAGTAGGTCGGTTCAGCATGATAAATAATAAGGGATATGATTAGTTCTGTGGGTGTTATGAAGTAATGAGTTGTTACAGGTGTTTCTTAGAAATTCTCTTGGGATTTGGTGGCATGCGTAGCTTGGTTGAGTTAGAAAGATTCAGTCCTGACGGTTTGGTGTTGTACAAGTCTGATTCGGGAGTTCTTGATGGTTTCTACCATGGTTGGAGATGTATATTTCTACTGGCGTGAGGGCCATGTGATGTATAGTTATTTTTCTTCTAGATGGGATCAAATGGAAAGTTCTTGGCTAGTTGGATACATAGTTGTGTGTCTAGGAAGGGAGCATGAGGTTCTCCTATTTATCATAGGATCGCATGGCGTATGTAGTATTTTGTGTATAGTTGAGAGTGGCCTATGTGAGGTCACGGTTCAGTTCTGGAAGGAAGGTCAGAACTGGCAGTTCAGATGATTAGGTAAATGATATCACCAATTGGTGTGACTGGATTGGGGTATACTATAATAAGGGACAAGGTGCTTAAGACAATGTGCTTGAATAAGGATGCTTCATTAGTATTGCGATGCTTTCTTGTTGGATCGACTGTTGATATTCGAGTTTGCTCGGGGGCACAGAATAATTATTGGGGTATCCCTCGTGGAGTGATTGAGTATTGGAGACATGTTATATATTCGGGTGGTGCAGTTGGGATCAGATATGGTAACTTTGTGCGCTTCATGGACTTTGAGACTAAGAGTTCTAATAAACAGATTATTTTGTGGTTGTAAACTATGAGGATGCAAGCAAAGCTAATCAGATGTTAGTATATGCCATGACTCGGCCACTATGAACTTTTACAGAGAAATAGTACTTAGAGTTATTGGTAGGCCAGTATGGGTGTGTGTTCTGCACCGAGTCGGGATTGTTGACCCCAAATTGCTATTGTTGAGGGATGTACCATTTGATTGTCACTGAGCTTATTCGTGTTTCGGAGTGGTCTATGAGTTACCTTTCGATGTTTCGAGGAGTTGTGATCGTTGGTTATATATGTGCACAGGGTGTAGTTCAATGGGGCTTTATAGCGAGATTTGAGTAAGGTAAGTAATTGGGGGTTGCAGTGTTGAGACGTGTTGGTTATGTTCTTTCTGATTCGGGTGGCATGGTATTGTCCGATTTCCCCATGGTTATGGCAATGCATTTTTAGTAATTGACGTTGAATTTCGCATGGTTATTGATTTTGAGCAAGGTGGCTTAGATTATGTCATATGGTCCAACGGTTGGAAGGGATCACGCTTTGCAGCTCAGTTAGGTTGAGGTATGATCCTTGGTGTCGGATTTGTGTGATATGGTTTCACGATGCGTATTAGGCTTTTAGCATGATGTGGTAATGGTAAGTGTTAGTGGCAGGATAGTCCTCTCGTGTGAGTCTTCTTTATTTATTGAATTGAGCTTTTGGTATGTGGTTATTGAGTGCACAAGTTGCACAAGTTATGGAACTGGCTAGCATTGATACTGATCGGACGAATGGTTGCTGGTTTGTACGTGTTTCTTTCATCATCGGCAGTATATGGAAGTGTTAGAGCGAGGCATGGTTTGATAAGAGGGTATGTACCGGCATTGAGTTGTTGAACAACTATTGTGGTTAGGAGTTATCGCTATGAGTGGTTGAGCCACGCGGTATATTATGTGATTTCATCTTGGGTTACGGATATGGTTTGATACAGCGTGTTCAGACTATTTCAGCTTATAGTCGTGGAAATTTGAACTTGTAAATTATTTCAGAAGTGGAAATTTGGTTTTAAGGTTTATGGGTCAGGATTTGATAATGAAATTCCAGCTATGTTGTGTTATCAAACCTAGATGGGGTAGGGTGACGTGGGATCACCTCCGAATATGTGCATGGAAGGTTACACTGCAATTTTTGGTGGTGTTGGAATATCTCTGGGCACGTTCGAGGACGAACGTTTGTTTAAGAGGGGGAGAATGTAACGACCTAGTCTGTCGTTACGTAGAACCTGCATTATAATTGTTGCTATTGACTTTTTATAGAATGATTATACTATATTTGATGTATTAGATTTGGTAGTCTTGAAATCGAATGGTTGTAGCGAGAGTTCAGTCATTTAGCCTTTAAAAATAGCCTTAAAATGGGAAAAAGTCAATTGAGAGTTGACTTATTGGTAAACGACCTCGGAATGCAGATTTTATAGCTCGGATAGCTTTGTTAGGTGATTTGGGACTTAGGAGTGTGTTCAGAATAATTTTGTGATGTCCGGTGTAGAATTAGGCTTGAATTGGCGAAAGTTAGTTTTTGGCGATTCCGATCGGCAATGGAAAATAGGCTATCATGGTTACAATGGAATTCCGACAGTTGGAACAGGTTTGTAATGTCATTTTGGATATGTATGCAAAGTTTTAGGTCAATCGGAGCAGTTTTGGATGGTTTCGGCATCGTTGGTGGATTTTAGAAATTTCAAAGTTCTTAGGCTTGAATTCGACGTAGATCTGGTGTTTTGGTGTTGTTTTGGGTGTTCCGAAGGTTCGGCTAAATTCGAGTTATGTAATGGGACTTGTTAGAATTTTCGGGTGGGGTCCCAAGGAGCTCGGGTGAGTTTTGGATAGGTTTGGGCTGCGTTGTGCTCGTTTTCCTTATGCTTTGGCGTCGTTTCTTCAAGCATAAATGATATTATATTGAACAAATGAGCTTTGATTACTGTTTTGAATAAAGTATTAGATTCGTATCGTAATTACAGACCCGTAGCAAAAAAGAATCGTTGAATTTGGACATCGTATGAGGATTTTATGGCCATTTTACCAGGGTTGCCCGATTTTTCAGGTTAATGACGAAATTGCCCATGACGATGTATTAAAAACCTGCACTATTTGCAAATCTTAAAACCTACATATCTCCTTCATTATAAGGTCAAATTGAGTGATTCAAAAGCCTAAATTGATTAGAATTTCACAAGGAATCCATTGGGAGTAGTAAAACGCGTGAACAGTATATATATAACGATCAGTCCGAGTTTTCTTCCAATATTTGAACGGGAAGAAGCTTTTGAGGCGATTTTTAAGAGAGGAAATCATTGTTCTTCATTGAGGTAAGGATTTTGGACCCTAAAACTCGATTTTATGTGATTAAGGATCAAAACATCAGTGTTTAATTCATGAAAATCAGTAGAAAAATTGGGTTTTAGGGCTTGAGATTAAGAGACCTTTATGGGTCGATTTGAGGGGTCAAACGAACTCCGATTTTGGTGTTCTTTATATGAAAGGACTCGTGAGAGAACGAAGAAAACTTTTGTATAAAAATTTCTGAGTTTCGGGATGCGTGATCGGGGGTCGGGTTTTGACCGGTTTCGGATTTTTGGGTTAATTTCGATATTTTTCAATTGAAAATTGTTCCTTAAGCATATATTGATGATAAAAATCTGAACTTGGTATATTTGGAGCCTTCGGAGGTTGATTCGAGAGGCAAGCGCATCGCGGAATAATTCCGGGCTAGTTTTGAGGTAAGTAATGTCTTGAAATCCTGTCCTGAGGGTATGAAACCCTGGACTATGCATCCTTTCACGGGTTTTGGAGATGAAAAGGTTGAAACTTTGGAATTATATTCCTTATTTGGGCAACTATTGGGTTGCGAATTCGATTTCTAAGCCTATGCTTAATTAGTATTATTTTATTATGATATGATTTGGGTTGTAAGCCGTGTTTGGGGCCTAGTGCCGACTTGTTTACCCTTGAGGGTTGTGTTTACTATATTTTCCTCACTGATATGTTATGATTTTACACTCAGTCTTTTCCTGATAAAGTGTTTCGACACTCAGAGTACTTTGATACTATTTACTGAAATATGAAACACTGTTTTGGGTCGAGAACCCGGTATGTCTATGGCCTAAGGGCAAATTGAGAGTGTCTAACTGAGTGAGGCTTTCAAGCCTATATTGTGAGGAGGCTTCCAGGACTTATGATAGAGGTGAGGAGGCTTCCAGGTCCTATGAGAAAGGTGAGGAGGCTTCCAGGCCTTATGAGAGAGGTGAGGAGGCTTCCAGGTATTATGAGAGAGGTGAGGAGGCTTCCAGGCCTTATGAGAGAGGTGAGGAGGATTTCAGGCCTTATGTTATTATTGCGCTTGGGCTGTAGGAGCCCCTCCGGAGTCTGTACACACACCCAGTGAGCGCCGGTACCGATATCGAGTGATGATTGCCCGCGGGGCTGATACTGAGTGATGATGATACTGAGTGATGATTGATACTGAGTGATTGAGAGAATGCCTGAGGGCATTTGTTACAAGAAATGATTTTGGCCCGAGGGGCGGATTTATGCTGATTTTACTAAGTTTTTGAACTATGATTTACTTCGTTTTCAAACTGGTTTTTACTGAGAATTTCACTGAGATATACTGATATTTACTTGTTTTCAAAGGAGTTTGGAGCTGGTTTTTGAACTTATGAATTTGCTGAATACTACTTGGTGACTTGATGTTTTTACTAGTTGTTGTGAAATGGTGTATCTTTTTGTGTGCTTTATATTTCTCATACTGTGATTTCTTTTCATTACTACTGGTTGGCGTACTCATAAAGACTCCCTGTGCCTCTGTGCATAGATTCAGGTAACGGTCTGGAGCAGTAGCAGTTCTTGCTTGTTCGTTAGCGGATTTCATGGGATTTCGAGGTAGTTGTCCAGTGTCCACAGCTTCTCCACTTCCCTTCCTTATTATGTTTTTAGCTCTTGATTCAGAGCCTTATATTATAGTTAGTAGAGTTAGATTTATCTATCCATAGATGCTCATGACTATTGACTCCAGTTCTTGGGAGGTTTGTTAGACTATTATTGGGATGTTAAGACTTAATTATATTGTTTGATGCTATGGTTGCTTGCTTATTGTTATATTGTGAACTGTTAAAATTTAACAAAAGTGTAGTAATGTGATGGTTGGCTAGCCTAGTTCCACGATAGGCGCCATCACGGCCTGTTAGGATTTGGGGTCGTGACAACAGGTATACCATAATAGTCAAAGCAACAAGGAATCACAAAATACTCGTATAAACATAGTATACGTAGCTAAACCGAAAGAAGAACTGTTTCGAAAATGGGTCGAGGAACCCTAGTTTTGAAGTTGTTAAAAACGAGATTTTCCGGAGAAGACAATAGATAAACTTCATAATATTGTAAATGTAAAATGGATCTTAAAAGAAAAAATCAAGATACAGAAGATTAGGGTTTTGTGGAACCCAGAGAAGAGGTAAAACCTCATGAACGACATAGATTTAGGCCGGAGAGACTGCAAAACTTACTCAAATGGTCGGGGGTTGGCCGGACAATGGCAAGAGACCCAAAGGAGGTGAGTGAACCGCTCCAGGTTCATCTGAAGAGATTAAGGTATCACTGAGCAGGTGAGAGGCAGGTAAATGGCCAGGAGGAGATGGAGAACCAAGTTTCTGGTGAAAATCCACCGGAGAAGACGACCAGAGACCATCAGAGAAGACGAAGTCAAGGAGACTTCTGGAGAGTCATAGAGAGAGATAGAGAGATAGAGAGAGGAACCGTCTCGAAGGAAAATGAGACGGAGGGGGGGGGGGCGGTTAGGTGAGAGTTAATTAAGAAAATGTTAATCTGGGCCATTGATCTAATGTGATCACCGGCTCAGATCGATCCGGGGTTGGGCCGGGTAGATTTAGGATCTGGGCTGGGTATTCAATTCGGTTTGGGTTGGGTTATTTAATCGTATGGGTTGGTTTTAAAAATGGCTATAATTTAAATAGAAATAGGCCGAATGTTAAATACCCAATTTAAATAGGATAAGTAATTAATTAAAATAGCTAATAATTGTGTAAAAATGAAATTAAGACCAAATAGAGGAAATTAAGATGATTAGCTAGTATAAAAAATATAAAATGATCAGTTATGGATTTTAAAATGACATGAATGTATACTTGTGCTATTATTGCAAAAGTTGTTAAAATTAGCTAAATAATGCCAATGCTGGCTAATTTTGGAAATAACCAAATCCTAGTAGAATTAAATAGGATTAAAAACAAGATGTTGAGTTGGAAAATATTTTGAAATTATTTGTAATACGATTTATGTATAAGTATTCAATAAGAAATATCAGATAAATGGGAAAATAAATTGATAAAAATATGAGAAATTCATAGAAAAATGCCAGTCCTTATAAAAGCGATTTTGAAGGTACATATGCAAATTTGGAAATAATTTGAGTAAAAATTTGGTATCAACAGGGAAGAGACACCTGGTTCGCACAATTTCCACCCCTGGAAAGAACCGTGGCCTTAAGAAAACCAGGGGCTTATTGAGAGCGCAAAAGGAAAAGAAGAATTTATAAATAAGAAAAAGAAGCTATTAACTGAAATGAGAAGTTAGACTATAAATGGAAAAAGCTAAAGAAGTTATAAAGTAGAAAATACGAAAATTAGAAATGAATATTTACAATAGGGGATGAATATATACATATGATAGGGTAGAGAATCTGGATATATACATACCAAAATTAAAAGTAGGGGAATGTAAATAAGAAAAAAAGAAGAGTATTAACAGTTATTACAACCCAAAATTATCAAATTGTCTGAAATTATCAACTACCAAGTAGAGGCCACCCCCTCCAATAAAAACTAGCATTGTCCTCAATGCTAACTAGCCAAAATATAGATCAGGGGAAAGGGGTGAGAGAGAGTAAGAGGAACTCCCTATGGTGCCTCAGACTGCATAGGTGTAGGATCAACTGGGGCTGATGAAGAAAGCATTGTGCCAGTGGTGGTGGCAGGGTCCTGTGGCTGCATGGATGTCTGGCCCTCGGGCTCCTCGAGCTGAATCTCCATGTCCTTAGTCCGCGGGATAGAACTCCTACGAACTAGAGTTGGTGGAAGGTCTGCCTCATCAATATGTGTAGCCTAGTCAGTAGGCACTGACTCTCCTAGCATAAGATCAAGGGGGATGTCCCCAGCAGCTACGACCTTCGCCACCTCCTTCACCAAAGTAGCTTGAGTCTCCTGCGTCTTCTTCTGTACCTTCTTCATATCATCCTGGGACTTTTTCATCTTCTTCACATACTTGCCCCAATAAGTGATCTCCTCTTGTTGCTTCTCCAGTGTCTCTATGATTTTATTTTGGTTGTCCACTAAGATCTTCAATGTTTCCTCCAGACTAGGAGGCAGTACAATAGGTGCCGGAGCTAACTGGGTTGCAACTGTAGAAGAAAGGTAAGAAAGTCTAGAGGAAGCTACCTGCAGCCAGTTGGTGATAACAACTAGGGTCTGGGACACTTTCAGGGATGTCTGAGGATAGGTGGATGATGATGGCACTGAGACTGGTATGGGCATAGAAGGATCTGATGGAGGATCAGGGACAGCCGCAACAGTGGGCCCCTCAGAAGCAATGGAGCCTTCAGCAGCAGCGGAAGGCTTTGTGGGTGTGGAAGTACCAGGGGCTGCAGAGGTGGAGGATTTCCCTTTTAGCTTGGGGTTGTCTGACCCCTTCAAACTGTACCAAGAGAAAGCAGTCCGGGGCTTCACAAACGTATCAAAATCCCTCTCCTCAACCTCATTGTCTTGGAAATACATAGACAGGAAATGAGGAAAGGGATAGGAGGCCTCATTCTTCTTCACAACCCGATTTATCACTATGCACATGATATTCCCGATATTAATCGGGATACTTTCCATGATGGCACCCATTATCACTGCCCTGGAAAGGGGCATATCACTGTCATGGAGTATTAGGTCTATGCTGCTGCAAACAAATGTGGCCCATCCCCTGGCCTCAAAACTCAATATGTTCCTTCTGATGGGTGTGCATGCAACCAACCAATTTGGTGTAGTCCCTGGGATATCTATGACTGAAGCCAACCACGGGCGAGCCAAATCTTTCATATTCACTTTCTCCAAGTACCGAGTTTCATCTTCATCCCCGAAACCCGCATATTCATTAAAAGCTTCGACATTGTACAAAATTTTCTGGTTGTGAACCTTGGTGAGGTATGTGTCCTTTTTGGTGTATGCCACATTTGTATAGAACTCCTTCACCATGTATTCATTGGCATCAACTACTTTGGAATTAAAAAGGTCCCACCCCTGCCTTTCTAAAAACTGTTTCTTTACATTGTGGTGAAGGGGTAGGAGGTCCTTGATGTTGAAAGGCCTTTTCGGGATGAGAGATCTCTGGGGCCACCATTCTCTAAAATGGTGGTAGGCATGTTTAGAGAAAACCCGGTCCTGCCACACTAACGGATTTCTGGTCCTGAGAACACCAGCAGTATGTACTTGAGTGTCTCCACCCCTTCCATTATCAGGCCCCTCATATGAGCTTTCGAGGTTGATGGAAGGAGGGGCTGCTGATTGGGCTGCTACACTTATGCCTTCGCGAGGAGTGGATGAATGACTAGAGGGGTCGTTAGAAGACTCAGAGCTAGTGGGCTTGTTGATGAGTCTCCTTGGCTTTGATAATGCAGCTACTAAAGCTGTTCCACTTTGTCCCTCTGAAGCTTCCCGGGAGGGAAAGTACTCACTAGACTCCGACTCTTCAGGACTTGCTCTTTTCCTCTTTTATTTCTTCCCAATTACTTGTGTCGGGCCCAATGGGTTTTGTTTTTTTCCTTTGCCTCTACCCTTTGACGGGTCGCCTCTCCCGTGTTGCTTGTCAGGTCTTCTCCTTGATCTCACAATTCTCTGCAAACATGTCATAAACATTGTTAATACATTGTAAATGAGTACCAAATAAAATCTCAAAAGTAGAGAAGGAAACAGTGCACAATGAAGCAATCCGCTGTCAGCGAAAAAAGGACCGCTGCAGCGGAATGGTCACCGCTGACAGCGGAATTTTGACCGCTGCAGCGGAACTAGGGGAATCAGACTACCCCTCTCTGAATCTTGAAAATGCGGACCGCAAAAAACTAGACCGATGCAGCGTTTGGCCATCGCTGACAGCAGAAATATGGCCGCTGCAGCGGTTATTGAGACCATCTGAGAGTAAACTCTCTGAAGTTAAAATACACGGACCGTGCATTCTTGACCGCTGCAGCGTACACAGGACCGCTGCCAGCGGATTTTTGATTGCTGCAGTGGAGTTCTGGTATTGACAACACTGAATTTTGAGACCTCCGCTGTCAGCGAAAATTTTGAAACGTTGTAGCGGAGGTTGGCAACTTAGCGCACTGAGGGCTAGGGTTTATCATATTTTCAAAGATTTGCATATGAATACAAGTGTGAAGAACCCTAAGTCCACAAAAATACCCCAAAGATCATTATCCCAACTTTATAACACACATTGATGATGCAATTTCAGTGATTAAGGTTGCACTAATTCTAAACAAAGAGCAAACAAAAGAAAAAAAAAGAAAAACATAATGAAACAACCTAAAACTAAGAACATATACTAAACTAAAAATAAATCATGAGAACATACAAGTAATTAATGTAGGTTAAGGATGTAAAAAGATGAAATCAAAAGGATGAGCAGTGAAAGAGTAGCTGAACAGTAATTGTGTTGTGTTGGTGAGTAAATGAGCGAAAAGGGTAAAAAATGGGGGTCCCTTAGTATATATACTAAAGGTGTGGGACCCATGACCGACTTACCTAGCGCATTAGCGAATTTTTACTACTGACCGCGCTTTTGTTCTTTTGGATTTGCTGAGTCTTAGACTACACCGTTGTAGTGGAATTATTGCCACTGCAGCGGAATGCACTTCGCGACAGCGAAAATTTGAACGCTATCGCGTTGTTGAGATTCAGAGCACATGAATTTGGGCCCAAATGGACCGCTGTCAGTGGTCATTTTTCGTTGCAGCGCTTAGTCACCGCAGTCAGCGGATTTTTAACTACTGCAGCAAAAATCTCCCATTTTGCTCAGATTTTCACCTGCATTGCATCCACCAAGTCCTACATCAACTTCACAACTGGTAAGTTCACAAAAAAAATCTTTCCTACCAAAAACAACCAAACAGAACGAAAATAAAACACTTGGGTTCTCTCCCAAGAAGTGCTTGATTTAACGTCGCGACACGACGCATGTTACCATTTTCAAAGGAATTTCAGCAAAGCCACCACGTGTCCATCTTCAAATTTACCCAGATAATGCTTGACCCGGTGCCCATTCACACGAAATATCTCCCCATTCTTGTTTTTGATATCAAGAGCACCAAAAGGTGTAACCAATACCACTTGAAACAAACCACTCCACTTGCACTTAAGTTTACCGGGAAGAGACGAAGCCTAGAATTGAAAAAAAGCACCAAGTCTCCCACTTTGAACTCCCGGTCTTTGGCATATTTGTCGTGCAAGTACTTAATTTTCTCTTTGTACAAAGAAGAACTAGCATATGCATGGAATCTAAACTCATCTAGCTCATTGAGGTGATCAACTCTCAGATTTGCAGCAGTATCTCAATCCAAGTTCAACTTCTTCAATGCCCATAGTGGCTTGTTCTCCAATTTCACTGGAAGATGACATGCTTTGCCATATACCAACCGGTAAGCAGACATACCGATAGGTGTTTTAAAGGCAGTCAGGTAAGCCCAAAGAGCATCATCAAGCTTCCAGGACCAAAAAGTCTGATTAGCATTCATCGTCTTGGCCAAAATGTTCTTGATTGCACGATTAGACACTTCAACTTGGCCACTTGCTTGAGGATGGTACGGAGTAGACACTTTATGATTGACTCCATACTTGGCTAGCAATGAATCAAAGGCCCTATTACAAAAATGAGACCTCCTGTCACTGATGATGGCCTGGGATGTCCCAAATCTTGTGAAAATATTCTTCTTTAGAAAACCAACCACACTACGGGCCTCATTGTTGGGCAAAGCCACGGCTTCAAACCATTTTGAAATATAGTCCACTGCCACAAGTATGTAGGTTTTTCCATATGATCTAACAAAGGGGCCCATAAAATCAATTCCCCAAACATCGAAGATATACACCTCAAGAATTGTAGTGAGGTGAATTTCATCTTTCTTGGATATGTCGCCCATTCTTTGGCATTCATCACACTGCTTGACCAACTCACTAGCATCTTTGTACAAAGTGGGCCGGAAAAAAACACAACTTAAGACTTTTGATGCGGTTCTTGCCCCTCCATGATGGCCACCATAAGGTGGGGAGTGACACGAATCAAGAATTGACACTTTCTCTTCTTCGGAAACACAACGCTGAAAGACACCATCATTGAATATCTTGAAAACATACGGTTCATCCCAATAATAATCCATGCTATCCCGTCTAAGCTTCTTCCTTTGGTTAGAAGAGAGTTCAAATAGGACAACACTGGTAACAATGTAGTTGGCGATGTCCGCGAACCATGGCATATAATGCAAAGAGATGGAGAGAATTTGTTCATCCGGTAAGCTATCATTAATCTCAAGACCATCACTTGGCCTCCCTTTCTCTTCCAATCGGGAAAGATGGTCGGCAACTTGGTTCTCACTCCCTTTCCTATCAACGATTTCCAAATCAAACTCTTGAAGCAATAACAACCATCTCATAAGTCTAGCCTTGAAATCCTTTTTCATCATTAGATACCAGAGCGCCACATGGTCGGTGTGAACTATCACCTTGGCGCCCATAAGGTAAGGCCTGAATTTCTCCATTGCAAAGACTATAGCCAACAACTCTTTTTCGGTGACGGTGTAGTTCATTTGGGCGGAGTTCATGGTCTTGCTTGCATAGTAAATGGGGTGAAAGATTCTGTTCACCCTTTGGCCCAACACTGCACCCACCACCACGTCACTTGAATCACATATGAGCTCAAAAGGAGAGCTCCAATCTGGAACTGTGATAATGGGCGTGGTAGTTAGCTTATGCTTCAACAACTCAAATGCTCTCATACAATTTTCATCAAAGTGGAACTTGGCATCTTTTTACAATAGCTTGCAAAGAGGATTCACCACCTTCGAAAAGTCTTTAATGAAGCGTCGGTAGAACCCTGCATGCCCAAGAAAGCTACAGACTCCCTTCACCGAGGTCGGAGGAGGCAATTTGGAAATGACCTCGATCTTGGACTTATCTACTTCAATTCCATGATTTGAGATTTTGTGGCCCAGAACTATCCCTTCTTCAACCATAAAGTGACATTTTTCCCAGTTGAGCACTAGGTTGGTTTCTTCACAACGGTCGAGGACTTTGTCAAGATTTTTCAAGCATTCATCAAAGGAGTCCCCTACCACGCTGAAATCATCCATGAATACCTCTAGAAAGTCTTCAACCATATCAGTGAAAATTTCCATCATGCACCGCTGGAATGTAGCGGGTGCATTGCACAATCCAAAAGGCATCCTGGAGAAAGCAAATGTCCATAGGGACAAGTGAAGGTTATCTTTTCTTGGTCTTCTGGAGCTATCAAGATTTGGTTATAACCTGAATACCCATCCAAGAAGCAATAGAAAGCTCTCCCCATAAATCTGTCAAGCATTTTGTCCAAGAAAGGCAAAGGGAAATGATCATTGCGGGTCACTTTGTTCAATTTGTGGTAATCCATGCATACCCGCCAACCGGTGACTGTCCTTGTTGGAATAAGTTCATTCTTTTCATTTTGCACCACGGTCATGCCACCCTTTTTTGGAACACAATGGACTGGAGAAGTCCAAGCACTATCAGAGATTGGGTAGACGACCCCAGCATCGAGCCACTTGATTATCTCTTTCTTGACAACCTCTTGCATTGCCTCATTTAGCCTCTGTTGGTGTTCTACGGAAGGCTTTTCTCCATCTTCAAGAATGATCTTGTGCATACAAAATGTGGGGCTTATGCCCCAAATATCAGCAAGTGTCCAACATATGGCTTTCTTCCTCTTTTTTAGCACTTTGATAGTAGAGTCTACCTGCAATTTGGTTAGGCAAGATGAAAGTATAACAGGTAAAGTACGAGAAGGGCCCAAACATTCATACTTGAGGTGTGGTGGAAGTGGATTCAACTCCAGGGTAGGTGGCTCTTCAATTGAAGGCTTTGTCGAAGGAGTTTCCGATTCTCCAAATCCAAGGATAACTTTTGAGGACCATATGAATAAGAACCCATGCCTTGTAGAGCATCGGTACACTCGATCAAGTCATCAACCACAATATCATCATGATTCAATAAAGTTTCCTCCACGGGGTCTTCAACATTTATCATTGAGCTTGTTTCATCAATATTGACCTCGGTGACAAGGTCTATGAAAGAACACACCTCTGTGCTATTGGGTTGCTTCATTGACTTGCAAATGTGGAACACAACCTTTTCATCGCCCACCCGGAAGGTGAGGTCACCGGCCTCCACGTCAACTAAGTCCTTCCCCGTTGCAAGTAAGGGCCTTCCCAAGATTATAGGAACTTCATAATCCACCTCACAATCCAAGATAACAAAATCCGCGGGCAAAATGAACTTGTCAACCCAAACCACCACATCATCAATGATCCCTAGAGGCCGCTTCATAGATCGATCCGCCATTTGAAGTCGCATGGAAGTAGACCTAGGTTGACCAATTCCCAAGGTTTTGAAGACCGAATATGGAATCAAATTGATGCTAGCTCCCAAGTCGCACAATGCCTTGGCATAATCCGCGCTGCCAATTGTACAAGGAATGGTGAATGCCCCGGGGTCTTAAAGCTTGGGTGCCATTGAGTGAACTATTGCACTCACTTGGTAGTCGTCTTTATAGTCTCGCACTCCATTGACATTTTCTTTGTGACCAAGTCCTTCATGAACTTGGCATACCCGGGCATTTGCTCAAGTGCTTCAACCAAAGAAACATTGATGGATAGACTCATCATCATGTCGATGAATTTCTTGAATTGGTTCTCATTATTTTGCTTTGCCAACCTTTGAGGATAGGGAGGAAGAGGCCTAGGCAATGGTTCCTTTGCTTTCAACACAACCGGCTCGAGCATGTCAATTACGTGTTCCTTAGACGGGTTCATATCACCTTGCAATTCCTCCTCATGATCATGAATGTCATTCTCACTTCACTAGTTGTTGGCTATTCCACCACATGTTCACCTCAATATGAACCTCATCATTTTGCAAGTCATCATCATCACCAACAACTCTCTTTTGCTTTGAAGAACTAGCCTCACCACCTTGTCCACTTCTTGTGGTCACCGCCATGGCGTGACCGGTATTGTTGTTGTTGTTCCCACCCTTGGGGTTCACCACCGTATCACTAGGTAGTGCTCACTTAGGGCATGTGTTCAAGGCTTGTGAGATTTGTCCCATTTGAACTTCAATATTTCGAATGGAGGTGTTATGGGAGGCAAGTTGAGCATCCGAATCTGCATTGCGTTCCATCATTTGTTTGAACATTTGCTCAATTCTACCCATGTCATTACTTGAGGAACCTTTTCCTTTGTGATTGATATGGGGTGGATTGTTGGGTTGTTGATACATCGAGGGCCTTTGAAAACCCGACCCCCTTTTACCATTTCCACCCCAATTATTGTTCCCGCTCTAATTGTTGTTGTTGCCTCCCCATCGTGGATTGTTGTTCCCCCAATTGCTTGATTTGTTGTTATTGTTACAATTTATTTGCCTTTGATTTTTTCAACTTTGGTTGTTGCCTTGATTGTTCCTTTTCCCTTGAACTTGCTTTGGCCCTTGCATTTGTTGAAGTTGTGACTTAGCAAGTTGATCCATGGTGGTGGTAAGCTCGGCAATTGCTTGCCCATGATCTTGAAGCTCTTTGTGGAGGTTAATAACACTTGGATCACCCTGAGGCACATTTTCTCTACTATGCCATGCTGACGAAGTGTCAGCCATTTCATCTATGATGTCACATGCCTCAGTGTAAGTTAGCTTCATAAAGTTGCCTCCAGCGAGTTGGTTGACCACACACTGATTTGTGGTATTGATGCCTCGGTAGGAAGTCTGTTGTATCATGGCCTCCGTCATGTCATTGTTTGGTCTTTCTTTGACCATAGTTCTGTAGCGTTCCCAAATCTCATGAAGAGGCTCATTTGGCGCTTGCTTGAAAGCCAATATTTCATCTCTTAATGTTGCCATGTGCGCAAGTGAGAAGAACTTTGCAATGAACTTGTCTGCCGATTCATCCTATGTAGAGATGGAATGATTAGGGAGTCGCTCAATCCAATCTAGGGCTTTCCCTCAGATAGAGAAGGGAAATAGCCTAAGCCTCAAGGCATCCTCCGAGACGTTTATTTTCTTGCTCCCCTAGCAGGTGTCTACAAAGCCCTTTAAATGCTTGTAGGCATTTTTATGGGGAGCTCCCGTGAAGTACCCACATTGCTCTAGGAGTGTCAGCATCACATTTGTGATTTGGAAGCTTCCCACCCCGATTCTAGTCGAGACAATAGCACTTGCGTACCCCTCGTTTGGAAGCACCCGAGGGGAAACTCTGGGAGGTGGAGGCGGGGGAGGGTCTGGAATATCATCATTAAGATTGGCATGTCGGCCTCATCTTGGAGGTGGAGGTACTTGATTCAATTCATCCTCTCCGTTGTCATATACCTCCTCCCCCAGAATAATATTGCCTAACATATCAGCCATATGTACTTGCGTTGAATTTAAGCACACACGTTAGCAAAAGGAAGGAAAGAAGAACAATTGACACCACTATACAAGTAGATAATCAACACCGTTAAAGCTCCCCGGCAACGATGCCAAAAAGTGATCGGCTCCTACCTATACCACTAAAGAGTAGCAAGGAAGGGGTCGAAGCAGCTTTTACCCGAACGGGTCGGGATCGATTTCCACAGGGAGATATGTATGTGGGAGTTGAGTGTTTAAGTGATCTAGTGGTGTGTCATGCTCTTAATTACACTTCTCATAAAAAGGGTTTTGTAATTATGCTACTGTTTAAACTAAGAAAGACTATGAACTAGTTATCTATGATCTTTTTGTGGATTTTCTCAATTGATTAAAAGCACTAGGGCTATGGCTTATTCCTAGGTGAGATAATAACGGGGTCTAAAATTGAGAATAACCTTGTGAGTTGTGGGTGAACAGCATAACCTCATGCTAAGTTTCTCACCCAATACCTCTCGGTAATTTGGGTGACTTTGCCCAAATTGGCCTTCTCAATCACAATTGGGTGTTTTCATAGAATCACATGAATTGGCTTAAGTCGGGTATAACTATCTCTAGCATTCACCCTTTTATTGGGGCTATCAATCTCTTGAGTTTACCCAATACCTTGTCAGCCTAATTACCTAGACTTGGGTCATCTTTATCAAGAATAACCCTAGTCATGAAGGCATGAAATAGTGTTTGAAACCACTAAATCTGAGATTTATGCACAAATTAGGCTAAAAACCAAACACCCATACACAAAATCATCCTAAAATTGAAGACCCATTACATACCCACACTAGGATTGGGTCGCAACCCTAGCTTAAGGGTCTAGCTACTCATAATTGAAGAGGAAACTAAAGTAGAACATGTAATTAAGCTCATAAATGTAAATTACAAGATAGAAATTGAAGAACTATTGTGAAAGCTAAGCTAAAATTACTCAAAATAGTCAACAATCACTATTTATGTGTTCCCTTAACAGCTGATAACCTAAAAATGAGAAGAAGATCTATTTATACTAGGCTAAAAATACTGGACAAAATTGCCCCTACGGAGAATTCGCTCTCAGCGTATTTCTGAGCGCTACGGCGGATGGGCTTCCGTTGCAGCGGAATGATGACCGCTGCAGCGATCTTGGACCTTGTAGCTCTATGATTCTTCTTTTTCGCACCCAGCGGATTACTGAAGCGCCGCAGCGGTGGCTGGAATGCGGCAGCGGAAAAATACCGCTGACCGCGAAAGCTTAGATCCCAACCTTTGCTAATTCTATGAACTTCACAAAACGCATCCAGCGTAATAGTGGGCACTGCAACGGTAGATGAAATGCTGCAGCGAAATAATAGTGCGGTCAGCGCTGAGCATAACCTAAAAACACCTCTCTGAAGTTTGGCTAGCGGGGCAGCGGAGTGACAAACGCTGCAGCGGAAAAGTGAGCGCGGCAGCGTTTCAGCTGGGTTCGGGGATTTTGCAAGTTCTGCTCCCTTTTGAGATCTTTTTGGATCGGTATTCATATATCAACTCAATTCTTGCGATTTGAACAACTTGCATCAAAATATGGGAGTATTTGAGTCAAATTGGCCTAAAAACCTAAGAAAATGGGAGTAAATAGTAGTACAAATCACTAGTTATCAGTCACTGTGGGGGCCAGAGTTGCAGCAGGTTGGGCAGGTGGTGCCGAAGTCTCACTACCTCCTTCTGAGCCATCAGATGACACAGACAAGGAGGTAGATTTATTGACGAGGCAGTAGGGCTGTGATTGAGCTTCTTATTGGGGTTGTGCAGCTTCCCCTTCAGAAATCTCCCGGGAGGGGACATATTCACTAGTCTCAGAAGAGTCGGGAGTGGGTCTCCGGAGGGTTTGCTTCTTGCCAATCAACCTTTGAGGTGCTACGGGTGCAGTTTGTTTCCCTCTGCCTCGGCACCAGGAGGATTCTACCCACCCTTGTGATTTTTTAGCTCCTCCACGATATCGAACCATTATCTTCATACACAATCAGTGTAAGTTTATTAGTATTGTTGTTCAATGAATCATCAAATGAAAGCAGCCGAAATGATCACAGTGTATCTCAAAGAAGGGGTCCGCTGACAGTGTAAAAAGGAGAGCGGCCAAGGAATGGCCATCACGGTCCGCGTAAAAAGGAACGCGGCCGCTAAAGAGTGGGGATCAGACTACCCAGTATTTGAACCTAGGATTTCACTGACCGCGAAAAAATGGGCGCGACCGAGTAAGATCAAACGCTGACTGCATAAAAATGAACGCGGTCGCGAACCCAATTTGATAAGTCTCTAAAGCGCAAGAACGCGGTCCGCAAAATTATGGACGCGGACGCGTAATGTCAACCGCTGACCGCGAAAAAATTATCGAGGTCGCAAACTTATAACCAACTCATCTCTTGCACAGCATGAACCTGGACCGCGTTAAAATGATCGCGGGCCGCAGAGTTCAATACCAACAGGCACTGATGACTGATTAAATCTAGGGTTTTCACTAAGTGTAAAAATTGGTTCAATTATTAAGCATAGTGAATAACCCTATCCCCCATTAGGCCTTAAACAGTACCCACATGAATTTTTAGCATCAATTTTAGAACATGGCAAGTAATTAACCCTAATTAAAGAGAAAAAGTAAAACTAAATGAAAAGAAAGGAAAGAACTAAAATTAATACAAAAATTCGAGCATACTAGTTGTGGAATTTGAGTGGGAAATGAGTTCTTGATTATGATATGAGAATGAGATGTAGAGAAGAGGAAGATGAACAGTGTTGTATGTTGTGGAATGTTTAGCGTTCGAAAAGGGTAAAAGGCGACATGACCTTCTATTTATACCAACCAAATAGGAACCCACCGACTTACCTGAGCACGGTTCGCAGAATTCCACCGCGGTCTGCGCTTTTACCTTTTTGAATGGCTGATGCTGGAACAAGCCTGCTGAAAGAGGAATAACGGTCGCGACCGTGGAAGAGCAACACGGACCGCAAAATTTCAAATGCAGACGCGAATACAACTTCAGAGAGTTTCTATTCTGGACTTTTCAAGTCCGCGTCCGCTGGCCAATTGTGCCCCCGCGAAAAGCTCTCACCGACCGCAAAATTTTGAGCGCGATCAGCGTAATTCTCACACTTAGGCAAATTTTTCCAGTAACAGTCCTGCACTACACAAACAATTCCTAAACAAAGCTCACAACCAGTTAGTTCAAAATAAATCCTAATCTAAGAAGAAAATCAAAAAGAAAGAAAAACACATGGGTTGCCTCCCAAGAAACACCTGATTTAACATCGCGGCACAACGCAGGTTACCATCATTATTGGAAATTTTTCAAGGCCACCACGTGGTTGTCATCAAACTTTCCCAAATAGCGCTTCACTTGGTGCCCATTAACTCTGAAAATTTCACCATTTTTATTCTTCAAATCAAGGGCACCAAATGGAGTCACGTGCACCACCTCAAAAGGGCCACTCCATTTGGACTTGGGCTTTACTGTAACCAGTCATAACCGGGAGTTGAAGAGAAGAACCAAATAACCCTCCTTGAACTATTCGTTCCGGGCATATTTGTCGTACAAGTACTTCATCTTGTCCTTATACAAGGACGATCTGGAATAGACATGAAACTGGAACTCATCTAGTTCATTGAGGTGCTCCACCCGAAGATTTGCTTCAACATCCCACTCAAGATTTCACTTCTTCAAAGCCCACATGGCTTTATGCTCTAGTTTAACTGGCAAATGGCACACTTCCCCAAATACCAACCGGTACGGAGACATACCGATTGGAGTCTTGTACGTAGTCCTATAAGACCACAAAGCATCGTCACGTTTCCTTGACTAATCCGTCCTATTACAATTTTTGACAATATGATCTCTATCTCCTTGTTGGAGACCTTAACCTGTCCACTATACTGAGGATGATAAGGGTTTGACACCTTATGATTGACACCATACTTGGAAAGTAGAGTATCGAAAGCCCTATTGCAGAAATGAGAACCCCCATCACTGATGATTACCCGAGGAGTACCAAACCGTGTGAAGATATTTTTCTTTAGGAACGCCACCACACTCCGAGCCTCATTGTTGGGCAAAGACACTGCTTCAACCCATTTGGAAACACAATCAACAACCACCAGAATGTAAGTGTTACCACACGAACTTACAAAAGGTCCCATGAAGTCTATGCCTCACACGTCAAAAATGTCAATTTCAAGAATAGTGGTGAGAGGCATTTCACTTGCATCTCTATACATGGTTGGCCAATAAAATCCACAGCTAAGAACCTTGGAAGCAGTTCTCTCCCCACAGTGATGACCACCGTAGGGAGAGGAATGACAAGCATCAAGTATACTCATTTGCTCCTCCTCCGGGACACATCTACGGATCACACCGCCATTGCAAATATTGAACAAATAGGGATCGTCCTAATAATAATCCATGTTGTCCCGTTTGAGTTTCTTCCTTTGGTTAGAAGAGAGCTCACACGGGACAATGTTGGTCATAAGAAAATTAGCAACATCCGCTAACCAAGGCATACCATTCAAAGAAACAAAGAGGAATTTCTCATATGGTAATTCATCATTAATTTCGAGACCATCTTTGGGCCTCCCTTCCTCTTCTAAGTGGGACAAATGATCCGCTACCTGATTCTCACTTCCTTTTCTATCAATGATATCGAGGTCAAACTCTTGAGGTAGCAAAACCCATCTCATCAATCTATCCTTCGAGTCCTTTTTGGTCATCAAGTAACGGAGTGCCGCGTGATCAGTGTGAACAATCACTTTGGCACCCATGAGATATGGCCTAAAATTTTCCACGGCGAACACAATTGCTAACAACTCTTTCTCCGTTACCATATAATTGACATGGGCATCATTCATCATTTTGCTTGCATAATAAACCGGATGAAATATCTTGTTTATCATTTGCCCCAAAATCGTTCCTACTGCAACGTCACTGGCATCGCATATGAGCTCAAAGGGTGAGCTCCAATTGGGTCTGATAATGATGGGAGTGGTTGTCAATTTATACTTGAGAAGCTCAAATGATTTCATGCACTCTTCATTGAACACAAACTTTGCATCTTTTTCTAGCAGCATGCACAAGGGGTTCACCACTTTGGAGAAATCTTTGGTGAACCTTCGGTAGAGCCCCGCGTGGCCAAGAAAGCTCCTAACTCCCTTGACGGAAGTAGGAGGAGGTAGCTTTGAAATCACTTCGATCTTCGCCTTGTCCACTTCGATTCTGTTCTTTGAGATCTTATGGCCGAGGACAATGCCTTCCTCGACCATAAATTAGCATTTTTCCCAATTAAGCACTATATTTGTCTCTTCAAATCGGGACAACACTTTGTCAAGATTTTCCAAGCATTCTTCAAATGAGTCCCCAACAACACTAAAATCATCCATAAACACTGCAAGGAAGTCCTCCACCATGTCCGTAGATATTTCCATCATGCATCGCTGAAAGGTAGCGGGTGCATTACACAACCCAAACGGCATCCGGGAGAATGCAAATGTTCCATACAGGCATGTGAAGGTAGTTTTATCTTGGTCTTCCGGAGCAATGAGAATCTGGTTGTACCATGAGTACCTATCCAAAAAGCAATAGTAGGCATGCCCGGCAAGTCTGTCCAATATTTGATCAAGAAAGGGCAATGGAAAATGATCTTTGCGGGTCACTTTGTTCAACATTCGGTAATCCATGCATACCCTCCATCCGGTCATGGTCCTAGTAGGGATCAACTCATTTTTCTCATTTGTCACAAAAGTCATACCCCCCCCCCCTTTTTGGCACACATTGCACCGGTGAAGTCCATGCAATATCCGATATAGGATACACTACCCCTGCATCAAGCTATTTTATAATTTCCTTCTTGATGAACTCTTGCATAGCCTTGTTCAACCTCATTTGATGTTCCACAGAGGGTTTGGAATCATCCTCACGTATAATTTTATGCATGCAAAAGGCGAGGCTTATACCCCGAATGTCAGCCAAAGTCCATCCAATTGCCTTTTTCTGTCTTTGAAGCACCTCAAGGGTATTATTTACTTGCACTTTGATTAAGCAAGCAGAAAGAATAACAGGTAATGTAGAAGAAGGGCCAAAGAGTTCATACCTGAGGTGTGAAGGTAGAGGCTTCAACTCCAATGTTGGTGGCTCCTCGATTGAGGGCTTTGTTGGTGGAGTCTTCCAGTTTTCCAAGTCCAAGGAAAGTTTACGGGGCCCATATGAGTAGGATACTATTCCTTTCAAGGCTTTTTCACATTCAACTAAGCCATCCCTTTCATTATCCTCTTGGTTTAACAACGCAGATTCCATAGGGTCTTCCACATTGATCATGGCACTCGTGTCATCAACTATCACCTCCGTCAAAAGATCCACAAAAGATCAAACTTCATTACTATTCAGTTGCCTCATTGATTTGCACACGTGGAATACAACTTTTTCATCGCCCACCCGGAAGGTGAGCTCCCATGCTTCCACATCCACCAATGTCTTACCTATTTCTAAGAAAGTCCTCCCTAATATTATAGGCACCTCATAGTCGACTTCGTAGTCGAGAATCACAAAATTAGCGGGAAAAATAAACTTGTTGACCCGAACAAGAACATCATCAATAATACCAAGTGGCCTCTTCATTGTTCTGTCCGCCATCTGCAATCTCATTGAAGTAGCTCTCGATTGACCAATACCCAATGTCTTGAATACGAAGTATGGCATCAAATTAATACTTGCTCCCAAATCACACAAGGTGATGGCCCAAGAAAGGAAATAGTTT
>ML273840.1:0-10373 GCA_005239495.1 Nicotiana undulata | reverse complement strand
TTATTATTCCGCAAACAGCAGTAGTTGGAACACCAAGAAGAACCAGGTTCTTCCAGTTAGACAGCACTCGAAAAATTGGGTACTTCACAATTAACTTATATAATTGTGTGGTATTGACGTCTAAAACAACAATTGGTATCATAGCAGGTTATCCTTGAAGAGTCTAACACCTTAGGAAAAGATCAAGATGAGTGCACTACCTACAAAGTGTAAACAGAAATCCACCACTTGTCCACCACTATTCAATGATCACTTGCAGATGAATGATGGATGCCTCAAATGTGGTAAAAAGAACCACATGATCAAGAACTGTCCTATATTGGAAGTCGAGTGGAAAAAGGAGAAATATGAAAGAAGGAACAGGTTCATGACAAGAAGAACTACAACAAAAGGTCATCCAAAGCAATGGTTGTTGAACGAGCTCTTGTAGCAATTCGGGAATCTGAAGATGAAATTGATGAAGAATCCGAGATAAGTTTTATGGAACTTAAGGATAAAATTAAACTCCTTTCTAAAGATAGACTATTTGAATTGTTGCTAATTTTAATTGATGAATCTAAGAATATAAGTTCTAAAAAAGAACAGTTGTCAAATGAGTGTAACTTTTTTAATAGCAGAATGCAAAAACCTGGAAATAAATATTTGTAAAACTGAAAAGGAAAATATTACATTGAAGAACCAGGTTCATGCACTTGATACAACTGTCTTAGAACTTAGATTTGAAAATTTGAAATTGAAGTTAGGAACAGGTAAAGAAATAGCTAGTGACACACAACCCTCACTAGAAAAGGATCTAGGAAAGGTAAAAGATGAGATTTATAAAAAGGATGAACTGGTAAGAACCCTGAAGGAGGACTTGACTAAGGTTAAGCATGAATAGGCAGAACTTGTAAATGGAACAGGTCCTCTGATGCACTTTCATGGCTACAAAAACATCATAGTAGTAATAGAAGAGGACTTGGCTTTGGGAATTCTACACCTAAGTGGGATCTCAAAGGTAAGTACCTCACACTCCCTGAGAACAAGATTTGTACACACTGTGGTAATACTGGTAACTATAAAAGTGAATGCACTGCAAAAGAGAAGGCAAGTCAGAAGAACAAAAATTTTGTTCTAGGGAAAAATAGGATGTCGAGCTGGGCTAAAAAGAATGTGATTTATCCTTTTGCCTATAGAAAGGGACCCAAACTAGTTTGGATTCCTAAGACTAACCCCTGATTTCCTTTTGCATGTTCAAGTGAAGGGGAGCAACCAAATATGGTACATGAATAGTGGTTGCTCAAAGCACATGACAAGAAGCAAGGACCGGTTCCTTTCTCTTGAGAACCTCAAAGGAGGTAATGTCTCCTTTGGAAATGGGAAGAAACGTGAGATCATTGGGGTTGATAAGAAAAAAGATGATGAAGAGATTGGACTGACAAGAAACTCAAATGATGAAGCCACAGTCTAGCCTGAAGCAGCATCACAGGAAGGAACATGTGATGGAACAGGTCCTCCACCCAGGGCAACGTGACAAGGGGAACTGACTAGAGAGGAACCGATCCTCAAACCTTGAGAGAACCTGTCCATGAAGTTATTCCTCAGTAACAAAACCAGGAAGGAACATCCAAAGAAATTGACACTCTTATTGCAACATCCACGAAATTGGATATGGATGAACCCGATTTATCTGTTGATCAGAAGATGTATAGGGGAATGATTAGCTCTTTGTTATATATCACTGCTAGCAGACCTGACATTGTTTTCAGTGTAGGCCTTTGTGCTGGATTCCAAGAAAATCCAAAAGAGTCTCACTTGACAGCTGTCAAGAGGATCTTGAGATACCTAAAATGCACCACTGACCTTTGTCTATGGTATCCATAAGGTAGTAATTTCAACTTAGTGGGATATGATGATGCTGATTATGCAGCTTTTGTTGTGTATAGAAAGAGCACCTCAGGTATGACACACTTTCTTGGCTCATGTCTTGTGTCTTGGGCCACCAAAAGGTAAATTTCTGAGGGCTTATCTACTGTTGAAACTGAGTGTATTGTTGCTGCCTCATGTTGTGCTAAATGTTGTGGATCAAACAACAATTAATGGATTGTGGGATTGATGTAGGTTATATCCCTATCTTTTGTGAAAACACTAATGCAATTAGTATGACCAAGAACTCGGTTCATCACACAAGAACTAAGCACATAGATGCTAGACATCATTTTTTAAGGGATAATTATGAGAAGGGATTGATCACTATTGAGTTTTGAGCTACTGATAAACAGATTGCTGATACCTTTACAAAAGCACTGAGTAGAGAGCATTTTTAAAGGAACAAGTTACTATTAGGGATGATTAAGTTCACCTGATTGAACCAGTTCAGAATGTACATGAAAAAAAGGAAGAAGGAACAATGAAAAAATTGGCTAGAAAATTAGGAATTTGTGTAAATAATCAGATTAACAATTGTTCAGTCTCATACTGTAAAATGTATACTCTTATGCCATGTTTTGATATGACTCACTGATCACAAATGAAATTTTTTCTATCTTTGCAAATTGAGGCTTGATCAAGAGGATTCTGAAATGATGAACCTGGTTCATCGTGCTGGTTCATCTGAAAGGCGAGGTATGTGTTCTACACTCTACACACTTTGAAATACTAATAATTAATCATGAGCAGAACTCTGCCCAAACTCAAAATCTTTTCAAAGCCTATCCACTTGACTTTGAACCAGTTCTGTTTCAACAAGAATCCTTACCAAATTGAAATACCTAGATTCTAGGGAAGCTTTAACAGTATATTCAAAACTATAATTTCATTCAAGCCATCCTCTCCCTTTCAGAACCATTCCCAAATTTTTCGATGACTCTTTCAAGTCGGTCACAGAGGGGGAAGAAACATGGTCTTCTGATTCTGAAGAGGTAACTTATGTACCAAAACATTCTTCTGAGGTCATTTCTGAGGTCGCTGAAAACTTAGAAAATAGGTTCATACTGGTTGGGTATGTGGTAGATGTGGAAATGCCTGAGACAAGAAGGAGAGGAGGTAAAAATAAAATTGAAAAAGAAAAAGAGAGAGAGGGAGTAAGGAGTGAAGAGAGGGGAATAGGGCAAGAATTTGTAAAAATGACTATTTGTGGAGCTGAACCAGAAAAGGAGGAAGAAAGTAGCAAGAACGCAAGGGGAAGTGAATCAGGAGAAGCCGCTGAAGGGTTAGTAAATTTAGGAAAGCACACAGATGAACCTGGTTCATCTAATGAGGAAACCCTGGCGGATCTGCTGAAAATGTTAGGCGATAATTACAATCCAAAGAAGAAAAGAACTCCTAAAGCTCAAACGTCTGGAACAGCAAGAGAAAGTAAGAAAAGAAAAATTGCTCCTTCTGAGACTTCTAATAATTCTCTTCCAAGAGGAAGAACTACAAGGAGCAAGGTAAAGCAAAGTGAGGACGAGTTGAAGAGAGCTTTAGAGGAGAGTAAGAAGAAAAGAGTGGAAAAAGGGAAAGAAAAGGTTGTTGAGCCTATTGAGGCTGTTGAAGTGGATGAGATGGACCTGGTCCATCAAAGTGAAAAAGTGGCAGAGGTAGAGGTTCAGACCCCTAAGCTCAAGAAAGCCAAGACTTGCTCAAAGAAGTCTTCATCTGTTTCTAAGTCTGCTGAACCATCTATCTTGGCTAAATGAACTAGGTCTGTAGTTTTTCCAAGCCTTAATTTCGTAGCCTGACTAGAACTTTCAGTGACCCAGATTCAGAATTTTTTTGTTGCTCATGTTTTAATTATTTTTGTTTTATTTTGTGGATTGTGGCAGAATCGTATTCGCTCTATCAATGAAATCTGATGCTTTTTGCTCTGACTCAGTATCTCTAATTTTTGATAGTTTGAATTCTTAGTTGATTATTGATGATTAATTCATGATTCCATATGCAGTTGCCCAAATGGCCATGAGTAAGTGTTAAAAATCTGGGATTCACACAATTTGTTTTGCAACTTTTCGATGATGCCAAAAGGGGGAAGATAGGTTGTGCTCTGAACATGTGATATTTATAACCTAATGAACTTGGTTCTTTATGATAAATGCTTAATACTCTTATATATGTCAATGTTGGACTAAGCTAAAACAGGCATGAAGCACAAAGTTTGTCATCATCAAAAAGGGGGAATTTATTGGCCCAAGAAAGGAAATAGTTTTAAAGATTGATAAAGGAACTCCGAGATGAACCAGGTCCATCACAGGTGACATAGACTAGCAGAGTCAAAGGCACATGAGATGCACATGCAGGAGATAAATGTATTCTGATACAATTGAGATATCTTCTAATCGAAAAGATTGCAAAAACGAAATTGGAGAAGGACTCCTTATTCAATAAGAACAGAATCAAAGATAAGGAAGGATTTAGGAGTTGAGTTTGACTAGAACTCTTTCACCATGGAAGAGTTGGATTAGGATTCTAGTTAATTCCTTATCTACTAACTCCTATAAATTACAGATTGTTCTTATGATATGCAGACGCACAAAAGTAGAAATTTATCAAGAATTGAGAGCAAAAATTCGTGAAGAAATTTTGCTAACAGTTCGAGCCAAATTGGAGAGTGCGAATTTGAAGCTACATACCAGCTAGAAGAACCAGTTCCATCTGTTTATCATTGAGTCTAGTTGGTTGTAGTAGGCGATTTAATATTGTATCTTTTCAGCTTTCATAGAAGCATTTGTAATAGGTACACATTGTTCAAGTTAGAGTTAGCTTGAAATCTGTAGAAATTAGCTAGAGGCTAGTTGATACAAAGAGGATTAGAGTTAGTCCAAGGATTACAAAAGAGTTTATTTTGTAAGTCCGTTTGGCTCAGAGTTTTAGTGAAGAGTTTGAGAAAATCCTACTGAGGAGTAGGTCGTGGTTTTTTCACCTTTTGAACCAGATGTTTTTCACATAAACATCTCTGTGTTTTTACTTTACTGCTCTTATTACTCCGCAAACAGCAATAATTGGAACACCAAGAAGAACCAGGTTCTTCCAATTAGACAGCACTCGGAAAATTGGGTACTTCACAATTAACTTATATAATTGTGTGGTATTGACGTCTAAAATAACACAAGGCTTTTGCAAAATCTGCACTACCTATGGTACATGGAATTGTAAAGGCGTCGGGATCTTCAAGCTTCGGAGACATCGAGTGCACAATGGCACTCATTTGATGAGTCATTTTGATGGTCGCACAATCCATAGATCTCTTTTTAGTTACCAAGTATTTCATCAACTTGGCATATCCTGACATTTTCTCAAGATCTTCCACAAGGGGCACATTGATTGACAAGCTTTTCATCATCTCAATAAACTTCTTGAATTGGTTTTCATTCTTTTGCTTTGCAAGTCTTTGAGGATAAGGTGGAGGAGGCATTGGCAAAGCAGCCTTGGCTTTCGACATTACCGTTTCCGGTATGTCTATCATGTGTTCCCTAGACGGGTTCACGTCATTTTAAGTCTCCTCCTAGTTGTCATGAATATTGATCCTCACTTCATCATTAAAATTCTTATCATTCACTTGCTCATCAATTGTTGGGTCATCATCATTTCACAACACAGCATCACCACTCGCAACTTTCTTCCACCTCTACCACTCCTTGTGGTCACCGCCATAGCATGGCCTGTATTGTTCCCACCTTTCGGATTTACTACCGTGTCACTTGGTAGATCCCTCTTTGGGCGAGTGTTCAATGCTTGAGAGATTTGACCCATTTGTATTTCTAAGTTGCGGATAGATGTTGTGTGAGAGGCTATTTGAGCATCGGAATCGGCATTCCTTTCCATCATTTGTTTAAACATACTCTCTATCCGTCCCATCTCATTATTTGAAGAATTTTACCCTTGGTGTTGATATGGAGGTGGATTGTTGGGTTGTTGATACATCGGGGGCCTTTGAAATCCCGACCCCTGATTTCCAATTCCTCCCCAATTGTTGTATTGTTGCCATTCCAATTGCTATTGTTGTTTCCTTGATTCCCCTAGTTTTGGTTGTTGTTCCCCCAATGGAGTTGTTGTTATTTCCATTTTTCAAATTCACTTGGCCTTGATTTCCCCAATTTTGATTATTCCCTTGCGATCTGCATTGTTGGTTTGGAGCATTGCTCTGTTATCCTTGGTAATTGTTGGGATATAAAACTTCCTCACTTTGTTCATCATAAGAATCATCTTGGTTGTAGCCACTTCCACTTTGCTCATATTGATCTTGATTGTTTTGCGCTTGTTGACCACGATGTCTCCTCTTGTTGACCATTAGATTAACCCCTTCCATGGCATTGACTTGCTTTGTTCCCTGAACTTGTTGAAGCTGGGCTGTTGCAAACTGATTCGTAGTAGTAGTCAACTCTGATATGGCTTGTCCATTGTCATGAAGTTCCTTGTGAAGATGGATCACGATCGGATCACCTTGAGGAACATTTTCCCGACTTTGCCAAGCTGAGGATATGTCAGTCATCTCATCAAGTATTCCACAAGCATCGGCATAAGGCATCTTCATAAAATTTTCCCCTGCTAACTGATTCACCACGCACTAGTTGGTAGTGTTGATACCCCTGTAAAAAGTCTATTGAATCATTGCTTCAGTCATGTCATTGTTGGGGAAATCCTTGACCATAGTTCTATACTGCTCCCAGATTTCATGTAGGGGTTCATTAGGTTCCTGTTTAAAGGCTAAGATCTCATCCCTCAATGCCGCCATATGTCCCGGTGAGAAAACCTTGGCTATAAATGTTTCAGCCAACTCATCCCACGTGGCGATGGAATGGTTGGGGAGCCTCTCGAGCCAGTCCGAAGCTTTCCCTCTAAGTGAAAAAGGGAAAATTCTCAATCTCAGCTCATCCTCTGACACGTTTGTCTATTTGCTCCCCCAGCAGTTGTCTACAAAACCCTTTTAATGTTTATATGTATTCTGATGGGGAGCACCAGTGAAGAACCCTCTTTGCTCCAATAAGGTCAACATGACATTTGTAATCTGGAAATAGCCCGCCCGGATCCGGGGTGGTGGGACAATTGCACTTGCGTAACCTTCATAGGGAAGCACCCGGTGTGCTGCCCGTGGAGGAGGTGGGGGGTCTGGAATGTTGTCATTGTCCCGGCGGCCTCTTCTTTGATCTTGAGGTACTAGATGAACCTCATCCTCACCATTGTCATCTACCTCCTTCCCCGGAAGAACATTGCCGAGAGGATCATTATTAGCCATTTTGTACCTAAAGCGATTAATACACAAAAGTTAGTAAAACAGAAGGAAAGAAAAACAAGACACACAACTAGTTAGATTGATAGCCAAAGTCGTCTAACTCTCGGGCAACGACGTCAAAATGTGATCGGTTCCAACCCTACACCACTATAAAGTAGCGAGGAGTGGTCGATGCAGTTTTACCCAATAAGGTCGGGATCGATTTCCACATGGAAATAATTTGGTTTGGAATCGGGTGTCTAACTAATTTAGATGTGCGTGTTGTTTCTAATTGAACTTCTAACCATAGTTGTGATTGATTCTATTCTAAGTTTGATACCATTGAATACTACAGAGTAGTCTAAGTACAATATTTTTGTGAAAGTTTTCAATGTTCAAAAAGCACTAGGGAAGTGACTTCCGCCTAGGTGAGTATCTAATGGGTATCAAGAATCTTGGACAAGCTTGTTATGATTGGGATCGTGATATAACCATCACATATAAATACCCACTCTATACCTAAATGGGTGATCATGCAATGCAAGTGAAATTGGCCCAAGTCGGGTATTACTATCTCTAGGTTTAACCCTTTAATTGAGGTTATAAATCTCTTGAATTCACCTCAATTCCTTGTTAGACTAATTTTCCTAGACTTTGACCATCTTTCTCAAGAAGAGTCTAAGTCATAAAGGCATGAATCAGTGTTTGCAACCACTAATTCTACAATTAAAGCATGAATTAGGTCAAATACCACTAACCCATAAATAAATAAGACTTAAAATTCAAGACCCATGAAACACCCACTCTAGGGTTGGGTCACAACCCTAGCTATGGGGTCTAGCTACTCATAGTTATAGCAGAAATCAAAGATAGAGATGAAATATAAGCCATAATATTCAATTACAAGATGAAAATCTAAAGATTGAAGATAAATCTACTCTAAAATTACTCAAAAGGGTAAAACTCAGTCATTCACGTGCTCCCTAAAACAATACTTAACCTAGAATTGCTTAAAGGAACTATTTATACACAACTAAATATTTCGGACAAAAATGCCCCTACGGAGAATTTGCGGACGCGTAAATCTGACCGTGTCCGCGCTTGAACTTTCACGGCAGTGTAATACTGAGCGCGGTACGCATTTCTTCAATATTGGGCTTGGGTTGGGCTAAGTTTCGCGGAACACATATTTTCACCTGCGTCCACATGTGCTTCCATCGTGGCCGCGTAATTTGGACGCGGACCGCGTTCTTCAATTAAGCCTGACTTGCAGGGTCTCTAAACCTCAAGATGTGCTCTCAGCGGAATTCCTTTCACGTACGCATATGATCAATTCGCAACCGCGTAATTTAGACGCGGGTCGTGTTCTCATTTGCTCCCAAACTGTAGAGTCTCTTAAACTCGAACCACGCTCTCACCGAAAATACCACCGTGGCCACGTCAGATATTCTGCGGCCGCGCTTTTCCATTGTGATCAACGGTCAAACTTGTGCCCAATTCAGCTTCTCAGAACCTCATTTTCGTGGTTCGCGTAATTATGGATGCCTCAGCGGTGTTCCTTATGCGGCCGCATTTTTCTACTACTTTAAGCGCTTTAGTCCCAGCCTTGGACTTGTGCAAGTTTGACTCCTTCATGAGTTGATTATGGATTTTTTGACTCATTTTGACCAAACCCTGCAAGTAAGCACATTAAGTTAGTTTCAGGAATACCTTTACGCATTTTTGACCCAAAACCTAAGAAAAAGAGAGCACATAATAGGCGAACATCCTTAGTTATCAATGCTCTTCTTCTACTTCCTACCGAGAGAGAGAGAGATGGTGAGGAGGTTTATTGAGGGACTTGCTCAGCCTATCGAATTGCAGATGGATAAGGAGACTAGGGGTGAGATTTCTTTTCAGGAGGCTGCCAATGTCGCCAGGCGAGTTGATGTTGTTCTTGCTCAGGGAGGTTAGGGGTATGACAAGAGACCTCGTCATTCTAGTGGGTTCAGTGGTGCCTCATCTGGAGGCAGGGGTACTTTTGGTAGGGGACATCCTCCCAGGCTGTATCATTCAGCACTCCAGGCATCCCACGGTGCTCTAGGTGGTCGTGGCCCTCATATGCCTTATTCTGATCAGCTAGCCTACAGTGCACCATCAACTCCTATAAGTGCACCTCCACTCCAGAGTTTTCAGGGTGGTTACTCAGGTCGACAAGGTCAGCTTCACGTCCAGCAGGCACAGCACCTGAGGTCTTGTTATACTTGTGGTGACCCAAGGCACATTGCTAAATTTTGCCCTCATGCATCGAGCAATTCACAGCATCAGGGTTCTCTTGCCATGGTCCCGGCACCGGGTGCTGCACCACCCGCTCAGCCAGCTAGAGGTAGGGGTCAGGCATCTAGAGGTGGTGGTCTAACCATTAGAGGTGGGTGGAGGCAAGCCAACCAGGGGTCATCCTAGAGATGTAGTTCAGGGTGCTGGGCCCTAGCCCCGATGCTATGCTTTTCCAGCCAGGCCCGAGGCTGAGTTCTGACTGCTCCGGATGATTACTTCGGACTTGAGCGTATGTTCTCCTCGGGTTTCTGATGACCCGGGAGTATTTCGGCACCTGAATTGGAATTCAGGATTTCATAAGATTTAGAATTCAGCCTGGAATTGGACCTCATGATATCATGGTCCGAATGGAATTCCGGAACTGGAAATAGTTCTGTATAGTCATTTATGACTTGTCCGCTAATTTGGGGTCATTCCGAGCAGTATAGACCCGTTCGGCGTATTGGTGAGCCATTGGAATTTTCTTGAAATCTTAAGTTTGAAACTAAGGGGTTTTGGAGAGTGATTTCTAGTTTGGACGATGTTTTTAGTGTTCTGGGAGCTCGAGCGAAGCCTTCATATGATTTGGGATTTGTTGGTGTAATTTGTCGAGGGCTCGGGTGGGCCCAGGGGTCTCCCGGACCCCAAGCGGGGTCAAAAACCAACAATTTCATAACTGGTGGGAATTTTCTGGTGTGACCGCACCTGCGGTCCCTGAGCCGCAGGCGCGAGGCTCGCACCAGCATAAAATCAATCGCAGGCGCGGCTCCAGCCGCAGGAGCGGCCTTCTTCTCGCAAGCTCGGCTCCGCAGGAGCGGACCTGGCTCCACAGGCGCGACCTCCCCAGGGCCCAGGCCAAATCGCAGGAGCGACCTTCTTCTCGCAGGAGCGGACCAGGCTCCGCAGGCGC
>ML273838.1:47813-71945 GCA_005239495.1 Nicotiana undulata | reverse complement strand
CCCCCCCCCCCCCAAAGGCCCAAACACCTCCAGCTTACTCTTATTCCTTTACCCTCCCTCTCCTCTTTATTCATGTCCCCCACCTCCGCTAACTTCAAGGGAAATGGACTCAAGGGAGCTCCGTCCACAACCACCTTTACATTGCTGAATTTGAGGCAAAATTAGGGAATATCAGAGGTTTCTTTGGCAGTGCTGAAAAAGATGGGGCTTTTTACTTCTCTGAGAGTCATCAATGGTAAAATCAGATGAAGAATTGTTGATCATGACGATGAATTGTTGGTGATGGAAATGGATTTTAAAGACACATTTGTTGTTATAAGAATGATGAAGCGCGAGGAGCTATTGTGGTTGGTAGGGGGAAGAAGGTGATGAAGGAATGAAGTGGAGAAGTGAGGTTGGTAGGTGTGGTGGCATGGCTGATCTTTAGAATAATGAAGAAGACGGTATTAAAGGTGGTTTTGACACGGCGGTCAGTGGGGCGTTCTGTGTATAGATGGTAAGATGTGAATTGAAGGTGGTAAGGACGGTATCGCTAGAGGTCTTCGGCAGTATATCTAATGATGGAACCACTACCATCTTTCACATCTCTCTTTTTACCAGATCTGTTTTGGTAAAGAGAGGACGAATGAGATGAGGGAGAGATTAGGTTAAAAATATTCTGGCGGAGGAATAAGGAGCCACTGTGAAGGTGAGTTGGAATATGAAGTTAGGAATGGGCTAAGAAATTTTAGTGGAAAATCAATGCATGAAAAAAAAAAGTTTGGTGTTGATGATAGAAGAGGTGTGAAGAGGTTGTCCAGGAGGAGACGAAAATGATGGAGGGCGAAGAAGAAGAAGAGAGTGCAAAAATCAGAAATTTTATAAACTGGTTTTTACAAGTAGGACAAGCAAATTACACGTGTCAAACAATAGAAGGCCTTAGCACGTGACATGTTATCCTTGTCAACGCAATTGAGGATCACACTCTGTTGGAGGTGCTTAAAAATGTGTCTTTGACAAAGTAGGGATGTTAAAATGTGGAAAAAGAGAGTTGTGGTCCAAGGACAAGGTAATTGGGTTTTCTGCCTTTCAAAAAATACGGACTTCAAAGATAACCTAATCATTGAATGACTCTGATCTCCTTCAGCCTCAACATGCAAAAAGCATACTGCCTTGGTCACATTTTATGTGCATATTTTCCCCTTTGGTCTGTCCCGAGGAAAGAATGATAACCATTTTATATTAGAATTAATTTGACTTTAAACTTCTCACGTTATCCTTAGTGGGATGATTTAAAGCCACAAGAATGTTTATGGCTCGTTTTAGACCACAAGTTTCAAAAGTCTTTTTTTCTTTCTTAAAACTCTGTGCACAGTCAACCACCTTCACATAAAATGGGTATCAAGTAAGTAAACATCGCAAAAATGCAAAATCCAGTGAACCAAGATTCTGAATTCTATTTTTCCAACCAACGTATTACATGTGATACGATTTGACTTGGGAGGGAGCTTAACATGCTAATTTGACACTTGTACTATAAATAGTAATCAAGAAATATTAAAATAGTTGCTGAAACTTCATTCGTTTATGGAACATAGGATAAACTTGTGAATAGTTCAATAAATTCAAAATCCTGAAGTCATTAAAACATGCACAGAATGAGATTGTTGATGGATGGTGGCAACATCCTCGACATGCTGAATAGAAATTGCCATGCAAAATTGTCCAGAAGGAGTACAAAATATTTGTTATCAAATAGTCCATAACCACACGAGTTGTCTACGGTTGCCAAAATTTTGAGAAATTTTTACTCCACAAACCCCAATAAGCAAAATGCAAAGATAATATCTCCACATAGTAATTCCTTTTTCCATAAGTAACATCAATAAACACTGTAAGAGAATTTTCACACGAAAACCTGAAATGAGGGATTTCTGAAAGATTCTTGTCCTCCAAAGTCGAGTTATGAAGACTTGATTGCATAGGATCATGGGGAGATAATACCAAATACCAGCAAATTTTCCTCAGAACCTGCATAAAATAACAGAGTTCAGCATGCTGGTTGATCAAGTATTATCTGCAATAAGGCATCTTCAAGATTTAAAATCTCAAATACAACTGATGAGCTCCTCTACCTACATCTTTCTGCCCCTACGAGTTGGAAATGCTTTTAAAATAAAAAACATGCCAGCTCCATTAAGAAAATAGCCTCCTATTAAGATTCAAGTTACCAATTACCAAAATAAAAAAATAAAAAAAGCTATCTATCCACAGTTTTTCTCCTAATATACCAGTTTCGAATTTCTTTCCTTTTTAAAGCTGTGTTACAGTTGTTTTTACACACAAACATTAGCATAGATGCCTGCGGTGCTCCAACATGTGCTTTAAGGTCGAGAAGAAGTCAAGACCATTTGATCAACAAGGGTGGACTTGCAAGTGATAAAGCTTTCTTCTTTTATTCCCACATGTAATCAACTTTCTGACAAATGAAAAGGATGCCTACCCTCTTATCTAAAATATGATAAGGATGCCCTTCTCCCCTGAGATGAAGAGAGGCCTGACTAGCTGCATAAGGCTACAACGCCAGTCTCAGCTCACGATTACCATGTGATACCAAAGAAAACTAATCATATTGCTTCTCTTCTTTAACCATTCATTTCCCAGAAAAAGAGAAGAAAGACAGAGTATGCCTCTATGAATTTCATATTTGATAATTCCACAGCATCTTTACTTGATGTAGCAATTGGAATTTCATAGTGGAAAATGAATCTAATCATCCTCTCTTTTAAAGTTATGCAACAATAAGGTCTCTGTTTTAATAGATTAATACTTTCCAAACCATTTTAGTTTTGTCAAAGTTGGGATCTGACATTGGAAAACGAATTTGATGTCACTTTATTTTGAAGTTGTGCAGCAGCACAATTATTATTTAATTCTCTAATGAATTTCTCATTCACCAACAGTACATTTCACAATGTGCATTGGATAATACGACAAGCAACATCTCGAAATTATAATGAAGTAGAACGTATGCATGAAAAGGACCACTTACCGGTATCCACTGTGCTGGGTCTTCTTTCACAGAAGGGATCTCATATATAGCCTTATAACACCGACATATTTCAAGGTAATCGTTGCTATGTGAGTAATACCTGCACCAGAAGGAGAGCAAATGACTCACCAGTTTAAGATATTCAAATGCAAAGAACGATCTCCAACTGCAACAATTTGTTCATCTAGAGCTACATCATTCAAAATTACTAAGCAGGCTCTTTTAGGCCCTAGGATTGGTGATTTGCTAAATCAGCAGTCCTGCTCCAACCTAAAATTTTCGGAGAAGTTAAGGGCACAACATCATATATATAGCATAATTATAGTTCATCCATTTTTTTCTCCAAATAACTATTACTTGTGTTTACACTTTACAGTTACATTTGCTTGCATTACATCTCTATTTTTTACTTTTCCCTTTTGTGCTTTCTTCCCTAAAGCCCAGCCTTCAATTGCGCTTTGCGCTTAAAGTTCCGACAGGCTTTGGAGCTTTTTTGCACTTTTCATTTTGACTACTTTGTTCAACTTAGGTGCCTAAAATTTGTAGAGTTTAGATGATCACAACCACCTAATCTAATTATCATGTATTCTCAAGAAAACTCAGACACTTATTGAAAGGAAGAGCAGAGTATATCATAACTATAATGACCTCCTAAAGTTTAGTCTCCTGCTCCCAGTGAAATTTTATGGATGGAAATCCATTCATCATATATATAAACCAAAACAGAGAGAGCAAATACGAAATTGCCTCAAACATGCAGCTATGCGGAATTTGCATTACTGTCTATTTCACAACTGTAATGAATGCACAGATGTGTATTAATTCTTTGGATGAAAATATGAACCATTCTGCTAAAATGAATTGTTACTGAGAAAATATGGATGACAGTCCCTTTAGGGGTCATTTGGTAGAGTGTATAAGAATAATGTTGAATAAGGCGTATTAGTAATGCTAGTTTTTGTTATGCTGACATATTTCTTATCCATTGTTTGGTTTGATGTATTAAAGCATTGCACAATTTCTATAAGAATTGTTTGTCAACAAAAACACCCTCATAACACCCTCCATCACTTTATCTTTTTAAAAGAAACATATGTTGAGGAATGTTTTTATATGAAAAAGGTTTAAGGAAAATTATTTGATTTGTCTACCTATATTGTAGTATCGGATGAGTATTTTTTTTAAAAAGAAAATATGCTAAGTATTTATTTATTTACTAGAGATACAATTTTATTTCCCACTTTCTTGAATTATTTCAAACATGAATTAATATAATAATATATTTTAATCAAGCATAAATTTTGAAGGATAATTTAGTCTTTAACTAAACTAATGCATGCATTAAAACCCATTACATTGTTAATACCATGGTTTCTTATGCATTAGTTATGCATAGGATAATACTAGGGGGGCAATTTGAGCCCCAACTCACCCAACCCGCCCAGAGATTAATGGGTTGGGCTACAAACATTTTAGCTCGTGGATCTATTTGGGTTGAGCCCAAGTTAAACCATTATTTTTTATAGCTCATTCTGACCCATTAAGCAGCCCAAATACAATCCATGAAACTCAGGGATCTCAACCGAACTTATCTAAAAATTTACTTAGTTGCTCCAATTATTTTTTTTACTTTTTTTTGTATTTTCAATTTTCTATTTTTTTTTTGTACCACCCACCCACCCCAACCCCCACACGCAAAATATTTTTCAACTAACACATTTTAAGGTAAAATATATTTTTATGCAAGATGAGCATGGTTCAAAAATATGGGTCAAGTTGGGGGTTGGGCTATGACCCATTGTTTAGCCCATCTTGACCCAACCCATCTTAGCCCAAGTACACTTTTGGCTGGTGGGCAATGACCCATTTATTGACCTAACCCATCTTAACCCGCCAAATTCAGCCCAACCCGCCCATTCGCCACCCCTAGATAATACCAAATAGGGCAGGCGTGTATAACTAATGATCGCATAACTAATGCATGGATTCAAAAAGTGTACCAAACAAGGTATTATTAATACATAAAGCTAATACATGCATTACTTTATCTAACGCATCCTACCAAACGAACCCTTAGTCCCTTGGATAAGGGTAAAACACAAAAATTCTCATAGACAAGTAAAACATATACACAATGAGGATAATCAGAATCTTTATTCAGGAAGCATGTCTTATCCAAACTCAAAACGTAAAGGCGAATTATGTAGAGCAACTGTCAGCAAACATTGAAAATAAGCACATAAAAAAGTTGTGTCTAAAACACTAATATGTCCAGTCCAGATGCTACAGAAATCGCCAGAGATAAGGGCAGAAGATGCAAGCTTTAACCATGACTGCAGTTAACTATTCCAAGTTTTTCTAAAGAAATAAATAATACTATATTAAAATCCTATCTGAGTTGGCATAAATGAGCTGAATGCTTGATAGCACAAAGGGTGTAACACTTTCATCAAATCTAGAGAAAACAACTTGACACAAAACCCACATTTAAAACATAATCAGATGTACCTAATCATTAATTGATAGTAGATTTGCTTCAACTCTAATAGTGATGGAATATCTGCAGCAGGCTCCTCAACCACATTTTCACCCTCCTTTGGTTTCTTCTTTTCCTTAGAGGGATCAGCTTCAAACACTCTGGGATTGATCTTTCTTGAGAGTATTTGAGCACGAACATAATCTTGACGATCTAAGCATAGACGAACCTGCAGTATCCAGCATCACACAGTTGGTCCAAAGACATGCTCTCATTTATGTTTGAGTAGAAAGAAAAGAAAGAGTATCTATCACATACTTGTTCAAGAATGAAGGCTATCTTCTCAGTTTTTGCCATCGCCCCAAAAGTTTCAACCTGTTAGTTAAGCCATGGGCGCATTTGTAAGTGAAAACCATCCAGAAAGATTTTTTTTTAGAAAGAAAAGGAACCCCACTGTTGCAGCTTGACATCGATTGAGCAAAGCAAAAAAGACCTAGAAGACACCAAAGCGAAAGTCATCAAATACTGACCGCAACTTCTTGCATCAAATCAGCAGCCTCGGCTATTTTTCCTTGGTTTTCGTTAATCTTGGCGAGTTTCTTAATCAAGCGAGCTCTCTCAATTTCGACATATATCTACAAGCCAGATAATGGTTGCTCAGTAAGAGAAACAGATTGCAGCAATGTTTTTATGAAAATGAAAATGAAAACACGCTAACCTTTCCAGCAGACACATTGTTAAGCGTCTTGATGAGTTCTATCTTAGTGTCAAGATCTGGTGTCTGGTCAATATACTGCATTGCTTGTTGGACCATGGCCTGTACAGCCTGCACAAATACAAGAAAGACATCAAGCATGTTACTAAAGTATAAAGAGGACAAATGAACGCATTAAATCATCCATCAAAACTAGACGAAGCATTTAATATCTAGAAATTTACAGGTTAATCCATCGTTGTTATTAAGGAGTTAGGGGACTAACCATATACTAAGAGTAACGAATTTAATTTACAAATAGAAAGCATTTAAGAAATAATAACTCCTAATATTATATACAAACAAGGGAGTGGTACAGAAACATAATTTGAAATATAAAGACTTACATGACTACAGATGGAGAGTGGTTTCTCTTTCGGGAAAACCCCAAAAGACTTTTAAAGCAGGAAACTTATTCTTCAAATTTTTGCTATTTTACAAGGTTTGAAAGGTGGAAAGTGGTTTTTTTCATTGGTGAAAGAGAAGGGAATATGTTATTTTTCTTTGGTTGTGGTAGTATTTCTTCCGTCTTCATAGAACACCCAATTTATAGGCGTTTGCGGACTTCACTTCCGGACTTCATTTTGCTTAAAGAATTTTTCCTTTCTCTTATCCACGTGAAGTTTTCAGAATCAGTGTTATCAACGGTGAAAAGCGCAAAAAAAGCTCTAAGGTCCGTTGAGGCTTTAAGCGCAAATAAAGCGTGAGCTTTAGTGAAAAAAGGCGCAACGGGAAAAAAAGTAAAACATGCATAGTAGTCCAAGACTAATCATTATAAGCATGAATAACAAATATATGGACAAAGAAATAAATTAAAAAAAATTATGATAAAGTGAAATATCAATTGTTTAAGGTCGCTTTTTCAGAATTACACTCATTGGCAAGGAAAAGTATGTGTTAGAGCTTTGATGCGACACTAAAGCGCTCACAAAGCGAGGCAAAGCGCTCACAAAGCGAGGCAAAGCGCTCACAAAGCGAGGCAAAGCGCTCAAAGTGTTTTGAGTCTCGCTTCAGGACTTAAGCACGCTTTAAACGCCTTTGACTACACTGTTCAGAATATGTCTTGCATTATTGTCCTTGAGTAACTGTAGGTCTTGCATTATTGTCCTTGAGCTGGTGTAGGAGATGCCTTTCCATATAAATTCATCCATCCCACGTTTCAATTGAATCCTAATAATTCAATTATGGTCATTTACCTTCAACAACCATAAATTTAAATACTACTTCTAGAAGTCCAGCAACTAAATAGCACACTGAAATATAGCATGTTTGGCCAAACTTTTAAAATCAACTTATTTTTAAGAAGTGTTTTTCTTCAAAAAAGTGCTTTTGGTAATAAGCAGTTTGTGTTTGGCTAATCAATTTGAAAAACACTTTTGAGCATTAATTAGTGTTTGGTCAAGCTTTTAAGTGTATTTTTCTCAAGAGTGCTTCTCAAAAAAGTGCTTTTGGATAGAAGCTACAATTTTTCTATTTCTCAAAAATTGTTTCTGTTTCTCCTCAAAAGCACTTATTTTCCTTCTAAAAGCTTGACCAAACACCTCAGTTTTTGGAAAAAAGTACTTTTGACCAACAAAAAAAAAGCACTTTTGGCCCAAGAAAAAGCTTGGCCAAACAGACTAATAATCATCCTAACAAAGAATCGTCATCAAGAAAATTTTTGAAAGGAATCACAAAAGAAGTCATCTCTAAGGTAGTTCATTGGTAAAACAGGAAAAATGCTGCTGCAACATGGCAATTGCAAATGTCTTTATAGGTTTTGTCAGCTCATCACATGTTTTACAATGAACCATCTTGGAAGTATTTTCCTTACCAGCACTTTTTATTTCTAGAACACATCAATAAAATTTGCTCTTTACTTATCAAACAAGGGGCAAAATCCATCCAAAACCCTTATCTAGTAGTACTAGTTATGATTGTGAGCAGCATTAAAGTGGATGGAAGGAAAGCCAGTTTTCCGAGATCCATTTGGGGGAAACAATGAGGAGAGCCTTTCACCTTTTCTAAGTGGATCTCCAGCCTACCAAATTTCACTATGTTCAAGGAAGCATTCATATGCAGTAACATACAGATGACCTTTTAAATCAAGCGAACTAAAATGTCAAGCACTACTCTGTCCTTTTGCTTCTTTGATGTCCAAATAAGGGCAAGAATCTCACTTCCATTCCCTTTCTACCAAGCAAAGCACAGAGATAATCGTATCCATAGAGAACATTAGCCTAATGCCCTCACCTCTTCTCCTTCCCTTCGCCTCCTCCTTCATTAGAAAAAGGTTACACGCTACGTTGCAAAAACACATAAAGTTTTGACTTACACACTAAGGAATCAGCATGTCCTCCATGCTCTTTTCATTAAATTTACAGCAGGATCAACGAAGAACCTAGTCAGTATATTATATCTCCGCCATATAATACATATTGCAAAAACAATTATACTCGTGCACATGGACGACATGCACAAATCAAGAATGGTCTAAATTTGCTTATCAAAAAAAAATAACTCAAATCACTTTAGTAGTATGTTCAGAAAAACAAGTGTGAAAGAAGCAAAAAAGGAAAAGGTGAAAAGTAAATCCAATTTTGGCAAGTCTAATTACTAATTTAAACTGTTTTTCTCAACTCTTGCAAACAAATATTACTAATACATTTTCCTCTAAGTTCTAACCATTCCTAGCATCAGCATCGCAGTTGGGTTCATCAAATCAACCTTGCTTATTTACTTAGTAAAGTACTACTCCATCAGTCCCAATTTAAGTGATACACTTTCCTTCTAAGGCTGCATAAAAAGAACGATACCTTCTTATATTAGAAACAATTTCACTTTAAACTTCTCATTTTACCCTTAATAAGATTAATCCATAGCCACAAAAAAATTTATGACTTGTTTTAGGCCATAAATTTCAAATGTCTTTCATTCTTTCTGGAAATCCGTGTCCAGTCAAATAGAGCCAAATAAATAGGGACTAAGGGATTAGATAGTAAGACAAAAGATCTAATCAAACTTCATGTGCGCGAAAAAGTCAAAATCTTTAGCTACAATCAAGTTCAACAGATTACGCGCGCACAAACTACCAATTTCTAAGACTTTCTACCTTTTTACTTCACAAGTTCACATAATTTAGCAAATAAAACCTTGAATTTCAAATCCAAATTCATGGACAAACAAAAGAAAACAATTTTGTTTAAACAAACTTATAGAATAAAATGATAAATAAATAAATATATGAGATAGATAAGCATGCCTGTTTCAATTGACCACGGCGCTTAGACAAGAGAACAATCTGTTCATTTAAAGTATTCCAAGCACGAGCTTCGAAGCAAAGATGAAGAATATCTGTAGCCGCTTTTCTAGTTCCGGCGACATCTCCAGCTTGCCTCATCTGCTTCTCTACATTCAAAAGCGCTTCTATTTGGGCCTCCAATTTCCCATCACCTTCCTGTAAACGCAAACACAAAAATTCAAATGAATAAACAAAGGAATAGATCGAAAATTAAGCAAGAAATATAGAAATCTAAAGATAATCGAACATTTACCATATTGAATTTTTGAGTTTTTTGTAGTTCGATTGAGATCGATTCTGAAACCCTAGAAGAGAGACAGAACGAGAGAGAGAGAGGAGTGTTTGAAGACTTCTAATTTTTACTTTTGAGTCTTTTTACACTTATTTTCTGTTTTTTGTTTTTCTTCTTTATTCCAGTTTTCTTGTGGGAATAGTTATTCTCTGCCAAAAAAGGGCGATCTTTCAAAGAAAAAGGAACAGAGATATTTCTTTTTTTTTTTTTTTTTGTGCAAATACATAGAGATTTGATTTCATTGTAGGCGTTATGATTCTCGAAAATACACTTTCATCCTGTTACATTACTTAGCTGCGTTATTGAAAAAATAGTACTAGTACTAAGGGCCCTTTTGGCCGTAATTTATTTTTACTATTTTCAGAAATTCCTTTTTTTTATGGAATCAGTATTTAGCAATAAAAATTTTGAATTTTAGTTGAAATTGAGTTTCACAATATTTTTAAGTTAAAAAACTCCAAAAGGTTATGTTTTAAATTTTTACTATAAATCACTCATAAAAATTCAAGAACAATTCTAAGTTGTATTCGTGTCCCAACACAACTTTAATTTTCAAACTCTTTGTGGGATTAATTATTCAATGCGGATTAGAATAGTACTCAATTATAAAATTACTTCATCACAAAATTGCTAATTTTCGTTGTAAAAATTCAACCAAATGTTGGATAAAATAATTCCACATCTAATCACTGTATAGGGTAAAATTTATTTATATTTAGTGATAGCATGAGAAAGCGGCACGTGGAGCCGAAAACAGAAGATAGTTGAATCCGAAGGCAGTGATTTCGCTTGTCGTCAGAGGGAATGATACTCATAAAGTCAAAATAAATGTCTGTCATCCGGTAACATTCAATGAAGAATATTCTATATTATTTAGTGCATGATCTGTTACAGAGAATATGACATTCACTGCCCACCGTTACATATTCTTTAATGGCCATCGTAATTGTCATTTAAGAAGGGTTTGATCCTATGGCCTTGCTCCTAGATGTAACTATAAATAGTGAGCTTTATTATCATAATAAGGGGCGAACTTTCTGACAAGCATATATCTATCGTTTTGCTTCAATTTCAAGGCTAAGTCTTACATTTTGATCTCACCCATCAGTTATTTTTAGATCAAATCGATTCACTTGTCTATAAACCACGTATAAATTAAATTGTATCGTTTTACGGAAAAACAGTTTGGCGCCCACCATGGGGCATAGACAGTCGTGTAATTGAATTGATATCTGCATTTTTTACTAACTTATTTGATTATTTATTTTTAGTAAAAATCATTAAAAATGGCAGATAATGGTGTCAACAACACACACAACGTTGACGCCTAAGGGAATCAGCCTCAGCACGAAGATTCAATCAGTGATACTCGCAACGAGGGGAACGAGGACACGTCGGTTCACGGCAGGCAATATCCATGACACGTTCGGGAGGAAACCCTCGACGATTCTAAAGATGAGCACATCGTGGAAACAGTAAGGATCCAGAGGGAACAACAAGAGGCCATTATAGGTCATCTCACGCGGCATGATAAAGTCATGACGGAGCTGAAGCATGCGTTTTCAGGTGCTTCCAACAACGCGAACGGATGAGGTCCAGTTGCTCCCGGTGCTCCCGCAAATCAAATAACGCAAAGAGTCTGCAACAACACCACAAGAGACGAAGTCGGCTTTGACAGGACTGGGGGAGACGGTGGCGGACTCGGTAACAACAATGAGAATTTTCCTTTAAAAACCAAACTTATGCGGTTTATGAGGAAAATAAACGCCTGAATGGATCAAATTTTGGGTGTACCACCGGTGCTAAAAAGGGTCGGATTAAAAGAAGTACACACAATTGCCGGTCAAACCAAACGCGGCACCAGAATGCCAGACGTGCCGAAGTATGATGGGACTTCAGGCCCTTAGGAGCATATCACCACTTATACAATGGCGGTAAAGGGGAACGATTTGTCTCCCCACGGGATTGAGTAAGACTGAAGATATTCGGGGAGACCCTTAAGAAGGGAGCCATGACATGGAATTCGCTCTTGCCCCGAGCACTCCATAGACCTTCGAGATGCTCGCAGACTCTTTCATCAAGGCCTATGTCGGGGCCAGAAAGGTACAGGCCCAATAGCCCGACATATTCAGGATTGCACAAGGAGATGTCGAGTTGCTGCGAGAATTTGTGACCAAATTCCAGAAGGAAAGAATGTTGATATCGGTCGTACCTGATGAATAGGCAGATGTCGCATTCACCAAAGGCCTGAATCCGAGAGGTTCTGATGCTTCCTGGAAGTTGAAATAAAGTTTTCTCGAGTTCCAGGCAACGATATGGGCAGATGTTCACAACCGGTATGAATCAAAGATAAGAATCGAGTATGATCAGCTCGATTTCCCGACATCAACCAAGGGCTGAGACCGAGAGAAGAATAAAGAGAATTCAAGAGATGACTTCAACTCGAATCGACGGTCTTCAAGGGGTCGGTTTTTACGGGTTGATGGACGCGGCAGAAATTTTTGGTCGGCGGATAGATCACCACCGATAGGAGAGTTGATCGCGACCGGAATAACAAGATATTGCAAGACAAGGAGACATCGGGTTCTCATGATTCCTCTTATCCCAGGCTTTCCTAGTACAACTTTAACGCAAGCGTAATGGAGTTGGTGTCAGCTATGAGGAATATCGAATAGGCACAATTCCCGAAGCCAATGAGATCATATCCCAGTCAAAAGGATTCGAATTTGTGGTGCGAATATCATGGGACCAACGGTCAGAGGACAGGGGATTGTTGGTATTTGCGCGAGGAAGTAGCGACATTGCTAAAGAATAGTCATCTCAGATAGATTTTTAAGTGACAGGGCTAAAACAACTACGATCGCAACCGTGATAATACGGAACCTTCAAAAGTAATAGAAGATCCCCCACCTAACAATCAATATAATTTTTTGGGGAAATGAGATTAACTGGGTTATGTTCTCGGCGGAAAAAAGACGAAGGTGTCGGTGACCCGAGACTCCAGGAAGTCGCTAAAGACGACGTTACTTTCATAGAGGAAGACGCAGATGGATTGCTTCCACCGCACAATGATTTGTTGGTAATTTCTTTGAATGTCTTATATTTTAACATTAAACGTGTTTTGGTGGACTCGGGAAGTTTGGCCGTATCATACAATGGAGGGTGCTAGAACAACCCAAGCTCACCGGAAGCATCGTTCCGGCCACAAATCTCCTCGTCGGGTTCAACCTAGCAAGTGTGACAACCCGAGGAGAGATTTTGCTGCCCGCGAATGCCAAAGGGGTGATGAAGATGACCCTTTTCGAGGTGGTGGTCGTACAACTTATGCACTCGGTATTGGACGCAAACAATTATTACAAGGTAAACGCGACTAATTTGGTTTGGGACCGGAGAAACGAGATTATTGACTATCTATAACACGGAAAATTTCTTGAATATCCTAAGGCGTCTCGGGCTCTACGCACTAAAGCAACTCGATACAGTTTCAAGGGGGGTCAATTTTACAGAAGATCTTTCCGTGGCCCGATGTTTGGGAGCCTCCGAAGCTAATTGTGTTATGCGAGAAATCCACGAAGGGATATGCGGAAATCGCCCAGGCACATATTCCTTATAATTAAATTAATTAGGGCAGGATATTATTGGCCTCGAATGGAATAAGACGCCAAAGCTTATGTTCAAAAGTGTAATAAATGTCAACACTACGCACTGTTGGTACAATCAACTAGCAGAGCTATTGCACTTTGTTTTGTCACCTTGGCCGTTCATGAAATGGGGAATGAATATCGTTCGACCACTGACCCCGCCCCGTAAGGTAAGATTTCTTTTGATTTAACTGGCTTTTTTCTAAGTGGGTTGAAATAGGTCGTTATAAGAAGATCGGCGAATGCGAAGTGGTAGATTTCTCGTGGGAAAACATAATTTGCATATTTGGGATACCAAAAGAGATGGCTTGCGACAACGGGCCGCAATTTATAGGTCCAAAAGTCACGAAGTTCCTTGAAGACTTGAAAATCAAAAGGATCACATCATCACCCTATCATCCTAGCGTAAACGATCAAGCAGAATCAACAAATAAAGGTAGTATACAAAATGTTAGAAAGGGATAAGAAGTGGCTAAAGGTAAATGGCCTAAATCGCTGTCAGGTGTATTATGGGCGTACCGAACAACAATCAAATTAAGCACGTGAGAGACTTCTTTCTCTCTTGTGTACGGAGCAGAAGCCATGATCCCGGTGGAATTAGGGGAACCTACCGTGAGATATTTTCTGGTAAATGAAGAAGTAAACAATGAAGTAATGTTAGTCAATTTGGAGTTGCTCGATAAAAACAGGGACTCTGCGCATACAAGGATGGCAACCCAAAATCAAATAATAGAGAGATATTATAATTGAAGGGACAACCCCTGTTATTTCACAGTTGGACACTTGGTTTTAAGGAAAGTAACTCAGAGCACCCAAGAGCTCAATGCGGGGAAGCTAGGTCCAACATAGGAAGGCCCCTACCCGATTTCAACTGTCGCCGGGAAAGGGTCATGCGAGTTAGAAAATCAAGATGGAGAAAAGTCGCCAAGCAGCTAGAACGTGGCACACCTTAAGAGATACTATTGCTGATAAATATCATCGGTACTGAAAGTAAGTGTTGCACTCTTTTTCCCTTTGTCCAGTTTTTGTCCTAATTGGGTTTTTCTGATAAGGTTTTTAACGAGACAACATTGGAAAACATGCTACGAAGGAAGCTTCAACGGCATCAAAAAGTCCTTTAAATGGCAAGGCACATAAGTAAAGAACCACTACGGAGCAGTTAGATAGTATTTTGCTTGATAACAAAGTTCCTACCAGGAAGTAAAGTTTGTTATCGAACAGAGGTTAGCCGACCATTCACAACTGCAAGCCACTTGGTTATTGTTAGGTAATTTTTGGCTCGATAGCATAAATTCCTGAGGGAGGTGAAGTTTGCTATCAAGCTGAAGATTATCTAGCAATTCACTGGTGGAATCCTCAAAGGAGGACAACTTCCAGTGCTCAAATTCGCATTCTTTGTATTCGAACACTAGGGGGAATGGTATGATGGTATAGAAACAATGACTTCCACTTCGATCGGAATACGAAAACCGAAAACAAAGTTGTATCATCAGGACCGAGACTGCACGGTCAGCCCCGTAGAAATAAGTTGTACAAGTTAGCCATAAGAAGTGGCAATTTCCTTTTTGCACAACAAATGCTTATGTACTTTTAAAAACGGAAGGAATAAAGTAAAGTCCTTTTATTTATATATTGTTTCTTGTCTAGATGATGAATTGATTTTATCATTTGAAAGTTAAACAAGTACTCCAGATGCTAGTGTCGTAATGAACAAGAGACGTGCTCTTCAAGAGCACCGTAAACATAAAATGGCCCTCTTTTATGAAAATCCTCACGTTAAAGGGTTGATTTTGGAAGAACTTATGCCTGAAATCCAAATGCTTTCGGGGGAAAATACACCTGAAATCTTGCGCTATCAGACGCAAATAGTAAAACTTGAGAAAACACTTCAATGAAAAAAAGAAGCAAAGAGAAAACTTGCGTAAATACTTAAACAAAAGGACGCACGAAGAAAAACCTATACAACTCTTGAATGAAAAAATGTTTCTATTCACAATAAGTGTGTCGAACAGAACAAGTACAAAGATATAAGATTGAAAAGAAAACAAAAACTAAGCTACTGCATCTTCGGAACCCGTAAAAAGAGAAGCATTTGCGCCCCTAGGGGAAGTAGGAGGATCCGCTGCCGACTTAACACCTTGGACCTCATTATTTCCGTTCACCATCATCACCTTCCGGTTCTTCTTTCGTTCTTGAGAACTCAACACCGGAGCCAGAAGAGTTAGTGACATCAGGCCGGGTTGGAAGACTTCTTTTTGTAGCTAACTCCAGCTCACGGGCCTTAGAGATTTCGACATCAAAGTCAATGCCACCTTCTTTGGCCTCTTCCAAGGGTTTTATCCTTATGTTGTACATAGCATATATTTTTTCAACATGAGGGAAGTCGCTCGGTGCTAAAGTTCTTCTTTAAGTTGGCTGACCTTAGCAGAGAGGTCGTCTCGCGCGAATCTCATGGATCAAAGGTTGGCATCAAAATCACAAATAGTTGAGCTATAAATTTTATTATTCTCTAAGGTCTTCTTATGCTTCTACTCCAACCAGGCAGACTTTTCCTCGGCAACAACAAGTTCTTCAGCTTTGGAGTTTAAGGCTGCCTCCAAGTTATTCAATCTTTCAGCAGAGGCAACCTTACGATCGGATGCAACAAGAACGACATATGGACTTCAACCCATTTTGGCCTTAGGTTCTTCAAATTGTGCTCTTAATGGGCCAACCTCTTGGCTAGGGGTCACTACTTCGTGCTCGCCTTGTTGCAACTGAGCCTCCAATTCCACGGCTGCAACAACTTGTGCTTCTAATTCTGAGAAGCGAGCAACAATTTGGTTTCGCCCGGCCAAAAGTTGATCCTTCTCGAAGGTAAGTTCCTCCTTATCGCGAATCAGCCTTTGAAGGCCCTCAGAAGCAAGAAAGTTGGCTTTCGAAACAAAAATGCAAATTCAAAACCATGCCATAACACAGATAAAAGAAACAACAGAGAAAATAAAGACTATATCGACGATGTATTGTGCATGGCATTGTTCAACAAACACTCTCCCGTAAGAGTTTATGTTTTTTCCCAATATTTCTCTGAAGCCAAGGGCTTCAGATAGTTAGCAAGTTCCACTGGCCAGGACAATAGATGGCATCCGGTGGAAACCGAGAAGGTGACACTCCTCATCCTTTGGGGATCTTCTGAGAGGGCAGCATAAGTTTGCCCCAAGTTCCCGTGAACTGGGGAACTGGGAAGAGGGATGCTCTCCTCTCTAACAATCACGGCCGGTGGAGATGATGTAGCAGTTGCTTGTGGCGAAGGCAGAGTTGGTGAAGAAGGAGATGAATCAGGTATCGTTGTAGGGTGACAAGCAACTACGGAAAATGCAGTGTTGGTTGTTGGTTGCTCGTCAACCAAAGACAAAAAGGGCTCGGTACTCAACATTATAGTACCGGGCGCAGCAGCCGAGACTCGGAAGCGTGACTTGGCATCTTCCACCACGTCAAACTCCCCAAAGTGCTGAGGCATCGTCCTCGGTTGGTGTAGCTAACTCAACAGATTGAGCATTCTATGTATAGAAGACCCATCATCACTGGCTTCTCTATCATCTTCGATCACCACAGTTTCTGGAAATAGCTCTGGCGTGAAGCTCATTTCCACAATCCGGGGATGGCTCAGATGTTGCGTTCCTTGCCTTTTTATTCTTTCCCCCCGCCGCAGATGAACGTCTCCTTTTTGATTGCTTGTTCTCCGACCGGGGACTCCGAGAATAAGCACTTTCACCAGAAGCAGGCCAGGAGACACCTGTTTGTGTAAGGCCTCCTACATCAGCCTCTCCGCGTCAGCAGGATTAGCCGAAACGTCCTCCCCGGGATGACAACTAAGCCTTGGGTAGACTAAATTTGTCACGACCCAATTTACCCTCCGAAAGGTATCGTGACGGCACCTAGTCTTTATGACTAGGTAAGCCTAAATTGCAGATAAAACTTAATTTAAAATGCGATAAATAAAGACAAAGGATAAAATCTACATAATCATAACGATGTCGCTCGACATGTACAAATATAAGCCCCAAAGACCCGACTTGTCACAATATAGTCACAAGCTTCTACACTGTTGTATCTCTAAACGAAACTGGGAAAGAGTACATAGGAAAATCTCTATAAGTCATAATAGAAGGTGACTCGGAGGATTCTGCGGACGAGTCAGAATTACCTTGCGGTCTCCTGGTAACAGCTGCAACAACTAGCCACGCGAATGATAACTCGTACTTGGATCTGCACACGAAAAACATGTGCAGGAAAGTACATGAGTACACCACATTTGGTACCCAGTAAGTGCCAAGCCTAACCCCAGTCAAGTAGTGACGAGGTAAGGTTAAGGCTTTAGTGGATTTCTAAATAAATCAATTTAAAACAGTACGGAAGATAAGTAATTTCTACAGTAAACAGTTAAAGAAAATAATGTAAAACATAACAGTAAAGAGAACCCTCAGCTCAGCACAATGTATCACAAGGTGGAATCTCCCAGGATACCGTCCCGTAGACCCAAATGATTATGCAGTACAGGGGGATCTCCCGGAATACGTCCGTAGTCCCAAAATAAATATGCAGTGCTGTGGGATCTCCCGTAATATGTCCGTAGTCCCAATTTAAATATGCGGTATAAGGGGATCTCCCGGAATACGTCCGTAGTCCTAGAATAAATATGCAATACATGGGGATCTCCCGGAATACGTCCATAGTCCCAATTTAAATATGTGATGCGAAATAATTTACAAATAAGGCATCAATTTAAACAGTTCATCAAATCGCAGATAGGGAAAAGCAATAAGCTAACTAAACATGGCGCACAGAGTGTCAGATAGGCAATTTAATAATAAACAGATAAACATGCTTTCCTAATCTAAGTTAAACAATTAAACACATTAAAGCAATGTAATAGGAGAAGACAATTTATAATTTTCGAAGGAAAAATGGTGTTTTTACAATGATAGCCCGTGTACGTACTTGTCACCTCACGTACACGGCACCCACATATAAATTAATATCAACACAACCTAAGGGGAAGTCCCCAACACAGAGTTAGGCAAGCCACTTACCTTAACTGCTCAAATCAACTCTAAACCACGTTCTTGCCACGAGTATCCGACTCCAAATGGCCCAAATCTATTCAATTCAATTGCATAATGTAAATATAACTTCAAGTAGATAACCTAACTAATTAACTCGAAGCTAGTACGCAAAATTAGGAAAATCACCCAAAAAGTCCCCCGAGCCCACGTCTCGGAATAAAGTGAAAGTTACCAATTTAGAACACCCATACACTCACAACACACTTGAATAAGAATCATAAAAATCCGACGTCAAAATCCCATTAAATTCTCGAATTTTCAATTAGGGAACTTTTCTCCCATTTTTCTATTTTTTTACACTCAAATTCCTTGATTAGATTGAAAAACTTGCTACAGAATGATGAAATACAAAAGAAATAGGATTATGAATCATTATCGACTGATCCCCTCTTCAAAATCCACCCAAAATCGCCTATTCCCATGCTCCAAATCGATTTTAGAAGTTATGAAATTCAAACCCTCGAATTGTCTATTTCTGACTAGCGATTTCCTCTTCTGCGGTCAATTGGGCTGCACCTGCGGTCCCGCTTCTGCGGCTGGGCTTCCGCATCTGCATAAATTCATTAAACGACCTAGTTTCCCACCTGCGCTCCCTTCTCCGCATATGTAGTTCCGCTTATGCGGTCCTTGAGTCGCATTTGCGGTCGCTGGCCCTCATGCCCTCATGTCACTAGTCCAACATCTGCAGGTGCGGAAAACACCAGAACAACCCACATCAAATTTTGCATAAGTCCCGTTTTTTTCGCGTTGAGCATCCGAAATACACCCGAGGCCCCCAGAACCTCAACCAAACCTACCAACCAGTCATATAACATCATTAGGATTTAGTCGAGCCTTTAAACCACATCACATAACACCAAAAATACGAATTAAACATGAATTCAAGCCTAAGAACTTAACATTTTTCGAAATCCACAAACGATGACGAAACACGTCAAACCTATTCCGATTGACCTCAAATGTGACACACATATCACAAATGACACTACGAACCTACAACCACTCTCATAATTCCATTCCGAGCCCACTATCAAAATTTCACCTATCGGCCGAAATCGCCGAAAATATAACTTTCGCCAATTCAAGCCTAAATCTACTACAGACCTCGAAAACATATTTCAGACGCGCTCTTAATCCCAAAATCACTCAACAGAGTCGACGGAATTCCATTCCGGATCCATCTTCACACAGTTCCGACTACGGTCTGATTTCTAAGGCTTAAATTCATAATTAGGGACTATGTGTCCCAAAACTCTTCGAATTTCATAACCGATCACTCCGGCAAGTCCCAAAAGCAGAAACAAACATGGGAAAAATAGTTATTAGGTGTTTAGGTCCTGAACTCTCAAAATGACCGGCTGGGTCGTTACAAAATTCAACAGAAGATAAAGGTTAATTAACCTCCTTATACGAAAAGTAAAAACATGATAAGTTCAATTTACCATGATTTTTAGCATTCCATCTGTACTTAAGGGCCAGTTCTTCCCACATCGGGGTTACGGGCGTAGTAACGTCCAAAATTTTCTGGACCCACTGGTCCAAGCCTTCAACCCTAGGTGGTACCCACTGAGTTGCGGATATAAACGAAAGAATAAGGGTCAATAACGATATGGGACGATCTGTAATGGAAGAAAAGACAAATGGTGAACTTACGAGTGCGGTTCCATAATTCCGGAAAAGGATGAAGTCGTGGCCGGAATGATGTCACCGGTGGCAACTGCAAAGAACCGTTCCATCAACCCATAATCGTTGTCATCATCCATGTTGGATAGCAGAGCACGGTGGCACGCTTGCTGAAATTTATCATTCCTTTCGCGGAAAATATTGGGGGCATAAAGATTCATTAATCGAGGTAAGGTTAGCTCCTCTCTCGTCTCCTGGCACAAACGCCGAAGACAAGTGATTGTCCACTACATAGAAGGACTTACTTGTTCCATACATACCTGGTAGTGGATGTAGAACTCCACAATGGCAGGGTCAAGCTCTCCACTCAAAGATAAAGGACCTAAGGTGAAGGGATACGTATAAGAATACGTAAAACCCTTCTTGGGTAAGGTTATCCACTCTGCCAGATCAGGAGCGATAATATCTAAATCTTGACAATGGCAGTCTTCCTTCACAGTAACAATATTGGAATGACGAATAGAAGAAGGGTATACGCTAACGGCCCATGTACGAGGGTGAGCAGAAGGATTCTTCTCTTCGAAGTCCTTAGTTGTGACAAGACTCTTTGGGATGATGGTGCTCACCGTAGGAGGAGCAGCGTCATCAACTTTACATTTGTTCTTTGCAGAACCAGGGTTTCTGGAAGAAGAGGCCATTTTTTATCAGAAGAGAAGAAAAGTTTTCTCTCAAGAAGAAGGTAAGAAAGGTTGAAGACAAAGCACGAGTTGAGTGAAGAGAGTTTGAGAGAGTTTGGAGACTTAGGAAGTGTAAATGAAAAATTTGATGCGCATAAGTAAAGGAATAGGCGGCTAAAATCATGGCAATAGTTACCTCAATAACGACAAAAGTGATGCTGAATCGTAGAATGACGCGTGTCTGGGGCTTTAAATGCAGAGACGTGTGTCTAATTAACCATCATAAACTTTCAGAGGAGGTCAGAGAATTTCCCGCCAAGGAAGGTATCTCTACCAACTTCTTTGTGACACAAAGTTATGCCACCGGAAAGCAGGGGGACTATCTATATGGGGTAAACTATGTTCATATTTAATGATCGCATGAGAAAGCGACACAGTCGGACCCGGAGGCAGTGATCTCGCTTGTCATCGAAGAGAATGATACTCATAAAGGCAAAATAAATGTGTCATCCGGTAGCATTCAATGAAGAATATTCTATAACATTAAGTGCGTGGTTCGTTACAGAGAATATGACATTCACTACTCACCATTACATATTCTTCAATGGCCTTCATAATTGTCATTTAAGAGAGGCTTGATCCTAGGACCTTGCTCCCTAGATATAATTATAAATAGTAAGCTATATTATCATTGTAAGGGGACGAATTTTCTGACAAGCATACACCCTATTCCATCAAAAAAACACTTTACTTTCTTGCTTATTTGTATTGTTTTTGCTGCCTCTGGAAGCTCTGCGCCCGGGATTAAGATGTCTACCGTTTTACTTCAATTTCAAAGCTAAGTCTTACATTTTTATCTGATCCATTTATTATTTTTGGATCAAATCAATTCATTTGTTTATAAATCACGTATAAATTTAATTATATCTTTTTACGAGTAAACAATCTCAAGATTATTAGTATCGTTATCATTCTAGACAACCCCTTTGTGCTTCTAGAAAGCTTGCATATTACCCTTTGATAGTGCTACAAAGGTTTATTTAGTATTTTTTCCTCCAAAAAGACGAGATGCGGCTAAACTAATAGTAACGTAAAGGCTTTATAAAATTTCAAATTGATTTAAAATTTTGAGAAGCAAAGTTTTTAATTATTTTTATATTAAATTTCATTTAATGACTTTTTTCAATCGTTGATTTAAGATGAGATTTAATTGATTTAAAATTTTAAAAGAACACTCCCAAAAATTTTTAATCTAGTTTTTAAGGGACAAAGGCATATTCATATCCAATATCTTAAGAACTGCTTATGCTTTATTCACTCATTATCTTTATTTGAAAGAACAAACCGATTAACCTAATATGAAGATGTTCAAAGAGTAGAGATAAACAATCCCTATCCACCTTGATAAACGAACTCAACTGTTGGTGGGCTTTTGGAGTCGTACCCTATAATTATATTTGACCCGCTTTTTAATTTGTACCTTATTTTTAAAAATTATTGATTTGGTAGTCAACTGATAAAACATTCGTAATAATATGACAATTACACCTATGACAAAAGATATAAAACCAGAATCACACAACCTCATTCGTGAAAAAAGATCTCCTTATCTCCTCTCACCAGCTTTATCAAAAAACCAGAAAGTTGTCCAGATTCATCTTCACTCACACTTGCATGAAGTTACTTCACCTTGAAGCTAAAACTTCATGCTAATGTAGCCTGGAGTTGTTTCACATTGAAGTTAAACTTCATGTTAATGCATGCTGAAGTTATTTACCTGCAGTCTACAATTTTGTTATGAGTTTTATCCGAAACTTTAGTCTTCGTATCAAAACATACTGAAGTTGTCTTGCAATCTACCTTTTATTAAAAGAAGCGCAAAATCGTCTTTTTAAAATGCTTTTAACAAAAAAAAAGGGTACGAATGCAAACGGAAAAACAAACGGGTATAAGTTAAAAAGGGACGACCCAATAAGGTGCCCATGCAATTTTTACACTGCTGCTCTTGTGTTACAATACAAAGACAGAAAATCCATTAGCTTTAATTTGCAGAAAAGCACCTTAAACCACAAGAAAAAATGTACACATTGTTCAAATTCCAGAGGAGATAGATACAAACTAAAGAATTTAACCAGCCTTTCATCTATAGCTATAGTTTTTCCAAGAATCGCTTATAACCAGCAAACGATTGTAAAAGCGACTATCCATTCCCTCCAACAAAGATGTCATATCATACCTTACGAGAACAAGAAGAGCCAGAGAAGCCTAAGAAAGAGCACGCCAGTGCACGTTCATGGCTAGCAATAAGTATCGTGTTACATTTTTAAATCTCAATAAATGATCAGTTGAACGTCCTTCTGAGTGCTCCAAATAATGCCAGCAGAAGGAAGTAGGAGTCGTTGAAAAAATTGGTGATATTGAATTTAGTTTCTTTTCACTTGTCCTGCCCCGCCTAGGAAGAGGGTCTGGAGGTAAAATGAGACTCCAGACCAAATCCAAAGTCAACCTCAGAACGACCAATGGGCGACCTGTCACTTCCTCTACCTCTAACATCACCAACTTCCTCAGAATTACGTCGTTGGGATATCTTCATGATATCATCTCCAATATCAAGATCGTCTTCCACCTTAATTCGTGTATCCCCATCAGAGATATCTATTTCTGTTTCTTGAACATTACTCTTAGGAGGCTTTGATGCCTCTTCCTGTACATATCCACGGAAATTGATTTTTGAAGGTTCTATCCTCGAGCAGAATACTTCAAGAAAATTGCTGATGCATCCCCGGTTATACACACTGTTCCTGTTATCTCCCCTATAACGAAAGTTCTCATATGTGGTCTGCAGAGATCATTAGTAACTAAAACATGTTAAAATTAAGCACGAGAAGAAAAAGATAAAAAGGTTATGGTCGATATTCAAAAAGAAACAAAGATGTTCCAAATAAAAACAGAATCATTCAATAACATACTAATATCTAATAAATTTTCTAACCATCGTCATCACGAAATACAATCAGCCAGTAAAAGCTGTATGTTATAAGGAGAAAATCAATTTCCTTTCTCGAACAACAATTAACATACAGCCACTAAAAGCTGCCTATCTGTCAAGTAGTTTCTTGAAAGTGTGATAAGATCACAAAAGGCACTCATCCAATTCCATTTTCAACAGCATTTGCTCCTAAATAGATGTAAAATTTGCTCTCCGTAGGAGCACACAGAGACTCATCTTTGACTGCTAATAGTTGTGTCTTAA